>CAVNYN010282294.1:0-89587 GCA_963692815.1 Nyctanthes arbor-tristis | reverse complement strand
GTATCTGCACCAACTCACAAAGAACTAAACAATTTTTCCAGGTGCAATAAATTTGAAGAACCCCTTGCCGGATACACCTCTCCAAATTGACGCCACAGTTCCTTCACAGCAAATATTCTATGAATATTTACAAGAACATTCTTGGCTAGATGGAGACACATCCTGGTTCTAGTCTTCAAATATAAATCTTCCCAATCACTATTGCTCATACTGGTTCCAGCAACTTTGTTAGAACAAGGAGAATGTTTTCCTTTGAAAGCTTTAAATTGCCCAATCAAAATCAAGAAATTCCAGACTTGTTCTAGCAACAAGTCAAACTTGATTCTCACCACTTCGTATGTCATATTTTTCCTCTGCTCCACCTCGAACAAAACCTGACGCTCTGATACCACTGTTGGGAATTAAGACAAATTCCCTAATTACGCCCGCATGACCGTTGTTCAAGAAATTTAATTGAGACAAAAAAATAAAAGACGAAGATGAATTTAACGGACTGTCAAAGCTTTCCACTATATGATTAAAGTCGCTACAACTACACAGAATTTTCACTCGCCAAAACCCATCCCCCAAGTATTTCAAGAAAAATATAACAAGCTTTACCGCATCTACCAATTTCTACCCTTTTCCCAACTAGCAAACAACACAAGAAATCTCAAGACGCTAGGCTACTATTTTTCTTCACAAGACTCTCTGACCCGACCCAAGTGACACCGAGAAAATCGCCCCGAGTTTTACCACACCTAATTTTCTACCCTTTGAACAAACCACAAAGAGTTACAAGAAAACTCTCAAGGTGCTAGACTCACCAATTTTTCCCTCAACTCGCTTGTACCACTTGTGTATTAAAGAAGAAGAAAACATCTCTATTTATAAGCTTCGTTTCTTTGGAAGACAAGACAATCCTTCTATAATTTGGATTCCTTTTCCTCCTACGATTCTTCTTCTTTCCCTTTCCTTTTCCTTTTCAACTTTGGATTATTTTTGACAACAGGCCCAACACTGACGACCTACCACCGCAACCCCCACCTCCGCGACCATCGCTGCCGCCGCCTTGGCAATCTCACACCCACCCAATGGCCTCTTCCATGCCTTGGCCATCCTTTTCCAACTATTTGGTTTGTAGATCAGCTGCCTCCACTGCGGAACACCCCGTTGTTGTCTCGTTTTGTTCGTAGATCCGCCGCCGCGCGCCAGTCCTCCGCTAAAATGCCAATTTCACGATGGTGAAGAAGGAGGAGTTATTGGTTTCCGCCATTGTCTATTTTAGGGTTGCCGGCAGTGACTGAAATGGCTGAGGTTGGGGTCATGTTGATGGTGGGAGTTGACCGATGGGAGGCCGCTGGCCGATTAACGACCAAATTGGCCAATTAACTCACCATTGGAGTGGGGCGGCGTGGCGTGGCGTGGGGCGGGCTGATTTGAACATCATTTCCTAATCAAACCCGGCCGAATTGCAAAGGGAAATCTCAATTTCTTGGGCCTGCCTCATTGGACACTTAGGTCCAATATGTCTATATTGGCAAATTTAAAGTTTTTGTTTAATTATTATTATTTCACTAGTCTTTTTTTTTTTTCAAATGTGACTTTCTAATTAAATGCCATTTAATCTATTTGTAACTTTTTAAATTAATTGATCCTATTATATGTGATTTTATTTATTCTATATATGTAACTTTTTATTATAACACAAATGTAATTTTTCTATTTGTAACTTTTTTTTAGCATTGTGATTTTAATTCTTATAAGTTACTTTTTAATTACAAGTTACTTTTAAATAATTTAAATTAAATAGTAACATAAATGTGACTTTTGAAGTTGCATATAAAAAGTCTTTACACAAATATGGCTTTTAAATTGATCAATTATTTTATATATTTGACGTTTTAATAAAATGTGATTTTTTTAATCAAATGTGGCTTTTTGATTAAAAAGTCACATATATAGAAATTAAATATTTAGCTCACACTTCAGCCTTTTTTTACCCCTTGTATGCAACTTTTTAATAGAAAATGACTTTTCAATACGTGATTTTTTAATTAAAAAGTCACAATATAGAAAATAAAAAAGTTCCATTTAAATTAACATGCAGGTCATTTAAAAAAAATGTCACGTGCATAAAAAATCACATCATATCCTATTATTATTATATAATAAAAGAGCTGGTTTGAGGCCCATGGGTCTTCCTCTCTCGAAATCACGGTAGATGTCTTTCAAAAATACTGTGTCTTCTTCTTCTTGTTGGTTTGTTTTTCATCGTCTACCCATCGTTTTTGAAGATTCAAGACTTTGTAAAGGCAAAAGGGGAATGTGTAGTCGCATCGTTTATCGCCGATTTCTGGCTCCATACATCGGTAATTTTTTGGATGTTCCTTTGTTATTATTGCTGATGTTCTTCTTCTTCGCTGTCATTTAACCAGTTTCCATGGTATTCTTCTTTCTTAGGTGAGCTATCGTGGATGAAAGTAAAAGGTAAATTTTTTTTATTTTCTCCCAATGGGTTGTCGTTCTTTCTGTTTTTTTCCTTATTTGTTGTTCTCTTTCTGTCTATCTTTATGTTGTGTTTTGGTTTTGGTTTTGGTTGTGAGGGTTTGTGATCGACTCAAGTTGCGGCCTGTTTGCTACGGTGGATCTCTGTCACAGTGAAATAGGTGGCCGGTGGGTTTTATAATGTAGATGAGATGAAATCCAATTGCTGTGACCAGAAATTTGTATTGTGTTTAAGATTCTGTGGTTTTTCTTATTTTATTTTTTTTTTATTTTTTTGGGATAGAATCTGTCAACATTTATTCTTTAGGTGATTTTTATGAATTGTGGGTTTCTGATATGCGTGCATGAGTTCCATCCATCTTTTTTTCGGTTTATATTCTCTAATGTATAATTAGGTGTTTCTCTCCTTATTGTCCACAAAACATCAGTGTATATATTATTATTGTATTGATTTAGTATGTCAATCTAATTATACCTCCCTAGGTATGATTGACTGATTATTAAAAGGGAATGATGAGAAGAAGAAATTTAGCTTATTTGGTGTTAGCACAGCAGCAAATCTAGCCAAGTCCATTAGGTGAGTTTAAAGGTTAATTTTTACAACGTTTTCATGAGTTTGGTTCCTGGCATTCTTTTAAGGCTTCCTTAACAGATGAATAAAGACATGAATGTTGCTAGGGAGCATAGATCATCTCTATTGTAGGTGGCTAGCATTTTATTATTTTAAAAAGAAGAATACATTGATTATTTTAAAATCCCACACGGTTCCATTTCCTAGAGAGGAGAGAGAGTGATAGATGTGGGTTAATTTCACATTTCAAATTCAATGGGTGGGTCTGTAGGTATTAACAATCACTACTATATAATAGGAGGGATGAGTGTAAAACATTTATTTTCCACTTCCATCCCTACTATTTTTTACTATTTCCAAAAATGCCATTATAAGTTATTAATTATCATTAATGTTTTATTACATGTAGGTATATATGTATATTAATTAGTTATTTAATATGATGCAATCAATTTTGATAACATGATAATCATGATGTTACGTAGTTGTTTCAACATTATTCTTAATTTTTGTGTTATTTGTTTCCTTATTATTGTTTATCATTTTTTTATAACTTTTGTTTATTCATTTGAGTTTTGTTTATTAATTAATTACATTTTTGTGCATATTCCTTAGATTTAATTTTATTTTAATTTTTTGTTTGCCACATTTTATTCTTCCAATATTTTATTAAATATATATATATATATATATATGGATAAAATTGAAAAAGAAGAATTCTCAAAACAACATGCAATGCACGTTGGTTACAACTAGTACCAATAAATGATAATCTCTGTTCTTTTTAATTTTCTGCACATATATAATTGAATTCTACTTTGCTTTATCCCCAATGGAACTCTACCTTCTTTTTGCTTTTCTATTTCCTTCTTTGGGGACAATCTCCCTCCCACATCATATTTTGTTTTCTGTTTCATTTTCTGATTTTGCTTTTCCAAACTCCCTCCACAAGTTGGTTTAGACATTTTTCTGTTACTAGAAAAGTTCATTCTGAAAACAGAGTCAGGACTGAAGCAGAGCAAGATTTCTTCATTTGAAGGTGAAGTGAATATTGAGAGGAAAAAGAAAGTTTGATGAGTAGATAATTTGATAAGAAAGTATGGCTTTGTAACTGGATATTTTTCTTTTTGATCTTTGTAGCTATTATCTACTTTTGGTGGAAACTATATGCAAAAGCTATTGTTTTTTTTTTTTTTTTTTGGTTACCATTTCTCCTTGGCTCTGCGTAATTTGTGGCATCTAACATTCTTTATCTGAGTTCTACGAAAATAGAAACATCCTATGACAATTCTAGTTTTTGAGATGCAAAACTGATTTTCCTTCTCAATAGATCAAGTTTTGGCATCACAATTCTTGACATTAACTGCCAGGGCAGTGGCTCTTTACTCGAACAGATATGGAATCACTCCGATGTGGTAATATGTTGCTCATCTTCAGTATGATTATTTTTTTTTCTTTTACCTTTGAAATTTTAGATGTAGTCTTTGTAGTAAGATTGATGATTGTTCTTTTATGTTTGGAATTTTAGAATATGAAGGTTCATAAGCGATGTCAAATGAAGTTGAAGAGGAAATTTTATTACAAGATACATGAGTTTGAAAATTCTATTTAATGTGTTATAGGATTCATGCGTTCATGAATTTTGCAGCTGAAATTAAGGTGTTTGCTTCCCATTATAAACCTGGGAATTTTGTAAACTTATGGTATGTGCTGGAGATTTTATGGATTGTAGGATGTGTAGTTGAAAATTTAGTAGTTGAAAGGCAATTGTGGATCCAATGAAACTTGTAAAAGTCTATCCACAAAACCCCAATAGCTTGGTAAACACACAAATTAATGTTTTGAACTTCTAAAGTACATAAAAGATTGGAAGAACAAAATTATTTAGAGGACCGCAAAACCAATTCTCAATTGTTCGGTGATAGTCTCATAAATTTCAAGAGGCAAATCTAAAAAAGAGAAATCTCTAAGATTACTGGAGATTACTTGCCTTAGTGGCCTTAGTCAAACTAACTGTAAAAAGAAGAGGGCAGAAGGAAAAGGTAGATGGTGAGTGGTAAGTAGATGGACTTATTATCATAAATAAGTTCTAGCTTAAAAGGATCTCTTTTCTTTTATAATTCTCAAGTATTATATTTAATTATTTCTATTTTATGGTTCTATCAACAATGTAATTTTGGTTTACATTATTTTTTAAAAGCTATATTTTTTTTACTCCATGTACTTTACTCTCTGTTTTTAGTACTTCTTTTTAACTGCATTATATAAAAATGTTATGAAGTTCAGGATACTGGATTATATGATATAGGGAAAGATTTTTTACACTAAAAATGAAATGCATCCTCTTGTTCTCTGCTCTCTCAAATTCTTGGCTGGAACCTATAGATTCCATGGTTGTCTAGAACTAGCCAGGTAAATTGTTATCATATCTGCGAAACAAGAAGGCGATACATAATTCGAGTTGTGTTTGTTCAATCCGTAGGATATTTTTTTGAACTACGGTTCTTTTCCTTGGTTTCAATCTACTTGTTTACTTTTAAAGTTTATTGTTGGTTGATGCCCCCTGAATCTATTTCGTTTGCCGTTTGCATGGGTGATCGAAGTATTGATCCCTTTCATTGTTTCTTTTTCTCAATTTGTTTGTATTACTATTTTCTTAAAAGGGTTGTACTCAAAGTCTATCTTTCTGGCCATCTTCTGTAGATTCCATTTGATAACGTTGTGTCCAGCAGTCCATTTACCTTGATACTCCTTGATAGTTCATTATGATGACTTGTGCTTCTATGATAATGGAGATTGATGAAGACATAATTTTTTGTTGCTTGAATCTGGCTCTCTTTTCTCCCCCTCTTTTTCCACTGAATATTTCCCTTGATTTTTTTAATTTTATTTTTTGGTGAGCTTACAACAGTGTGTATAATAATAATTATTATTATTATTTTTATATTATTATAATATATATATATATATATATATATGTTTTTTGGAAGAGGTCAACGTGGAAAATGACAATGAGTTCTATACTTAGCTCGCTCTACTAGAGGTATGATTTGTGAGAATGAATATTTCATCTGTTCTATTTCTAAATTTTGGTTAATGAATTTCCATTTGTTTTGAAGGAGATATATATGCTTGACCGGGTGAATTCCGTTAATTTTGGCTAAAAATTGTCAACTTTGTGGGCTTTATCTTCTTTTGTCAATTTAGTTACTTAACAGTGAAATTTTAGTAATTTAGTAAGAACTTGATATGCTGCAGTTAATTTGAGCAAAATTAGATTACGAAGAGATGAAATACCTACAAAGTCCGTGATGCAAAATACCACAAGGTTCGTGATGCACATATTTTGCAAGACTGTCAGTCTATCACTGCTTTAGCATCGTCATCCATGGTGGAATTTTTGCTTCCTATATGGTTGTTGAAAATTGTTATATTCTTCTGGTGTGACTTTATTTCCGCTTTATGCAAATAAATTTCATAGAAATTTTTAGTTCTATGTCAAGTTTTTTATATCTGTGCCAGGATTGTAAATGGCAGTGGCCCTCTCAAGTGCTTGTAACAAAAGATGTATCAAATTTTATCATATTATAATATTATTACCTTGATTGTTATCTTAAATGCATTATTATATATTGAATTTCTTATTATATAAAACCTATGCTAATATAAGCAAAAACTAACACGGGTTTCTCGCATCGCGCATATACCCCCTAGTAAAAAATATAAAAGCCACATTCACGTCTTGAAAAAACTGCGTATGGTAAAAATGTCACATGTAGAAATATATGTGACTTTTTTAAAATGTTACATATATAAGTCCTATTGAAAAAATTTCATATAGAAAAAAATATCAAATGTAGAAATAAAAAATCACATATATAAATAAAAAATCAAATATATGTGACTCTATATAGAAGTCGTCTTAAAAAAGTTACGTATAAGAAAAATATCATACGTAGCTATAAAAAGTTAGATAGGTATGACTTTTTAAAAAGTCACATGAGTCAGATATACGTGACTGTTTAAAAAGTCACATATAGAATTTGTCTTGAAGAAGTTGCGTCTAGAAAAAATGCCACCCATAGAAGTAAGAAGTAGCATATAGAAGTCGTTTTGAAAATGGCAAGTCTAAGAAAAATATAGAAGTTACATATGAGTTTTTATTTGAATAGTATTAAAAATGTGACATTTAAAATTCACGAACAAAAATACAGAATTAGCCAATCACGTAATATGGAAAAAAATTAAAATAAGAGAGAGAAAAGGAAGAGATAATTAATTTTTTATTATTTTATTTTATTTTTTTGCAAACGGAAAAGAAAGTTTTTTTTTTTGCAAACCAAATAGAGACTTTCATTATAGATCAAACGAGGCATCACAAGCTAGTTTGTTTACAATAAAAGTAGGAGGGTTAGAGCCTCAACACATATTCAAATTAAAATCAAAAGCTCGCCGAGCCAATAAATGGGTTATTACATTTGCCTTTCTTCCAGTTGACATAAACTGACAATCCATCAGCTATCGAGTAATCGTTTTGATTTGCTCCAGCATAGGGCCTTCAGGGCTCTGATTTGTGGCTCATGAATAAGACGTATGATATTACAAGCATCAGATTCAAAAACCACCCGCTGAAAACCTCGTTCCCATGCCAACTGAGCTCCTTTTAGAAGTGCCCAACACTAGCCAATGTGCGGCGGAAAAGACCCCATCACCACATCGAACAAGCTGCCAACAACACCCCATTATAATCTCGGCATATTACACCCAACCCTATCCGTCTCTCTCCTTTTGACACCGTCGCGTCCACATTGATTTTTACCTAATTCTCTCTCGGGGCGTCCATCGTTCCGTTCCCCTTTCCAAGTTCCTTTTCTTATGTATACGTTGAAATTCCTCAAGGAATCCCTTTGCGCAAGTGAAAACTCCCTCTACTACACCCTCCATCTCTTATCAAACTGCTTCATTGCGAAGCTGCCAACATTTCCACAAGGCCACCGCTAACCATGCAAACGAAAATGGATCCAAATCTTGCCAAGTATGTAAAATGAAATCACCAAGATGGCCCCCAATAAAATCCCTCACCTGGTCACCAAAGACACTATCTAACCATACTTCACAAACCCGTGCGCACCCAACCAGGGCATGGAAATAATCTTCCTCCCCCGTCCCACATCGAGGACATCTCGCATCATCCACCATATGCCGTCTCCATAAGGCATGCCTTGAAGGTAAAATATCCACGAAAATCTTCCAGATGAAAAACTTAATTTTACTCGGGATTTGTAAATTCCAAAGAGCTTTCCACCATCCCTTCAAACCATTCCCTTCAAAGTTGTTAGAGATGGAAAGAAAACGAAAAATTCCATCCAGCTAGTGATATGCGACCAAGGCACAATGCATTTG
This sequence comes from Nyctanthes arbor-tristis, assembly GCA_963692815.1. Lineage (NCBI taxonomy): Eukaryota > Viridiplantae > Streptophyta > Magnoliopsida > Lamiales > Oleaceae > Nyctanthes > Nyctanthes arbor-tristis. The sequence continues at coordinate 81,126 of CAVNYN010282294.1, read as the reverse complement.
CAATCGCGTACTTTAACTAAGTTTAAGCATAATTAATTACTTCTTTCGTGTTTGAACATGTATATCAAAATTTCAGTTTGGAAGCATCTCATTAATTTCCTCCTAAAATAATATGAGTAATTATACTCACATCACAAGTATTATTTGGTACAACACATCAAAATTATTTTAAAAGTCCTCATCATTTACTTTTTATTGTAAGTGCATGCTTAATTTTTTCACCTTCAATTTTTGTCGTTAATTTTCCACTAATTCTAAATTTTGTCCATATAGATATTTTTTGCCTACACGACGCTCTTCCGATCTTTAGACATCAAATTACTTATTTATACAAGCTAATTTTAAATAACCAAGATATATAACGAATAAAAAGCATGAATTTACTTTTTTATTTCAGCAACACTATCATATATAGTTTAGATATAAACTATTACTTATGTATCAAGTAAGTTAATTGTTAAAAATTAATTACAGAAAATAGTACAAAAAACTTGACAGTGTAATTTTAGTCATAAACAAAGTTGCTGACTTGTTCATGCAATTAACAAGCGGTGCACATAACATATTTTGTAGTGACAGTATAATCAGCGAAATAATATATGCAGTGTATTTGCTAGATGAATGAGAAACTTTTGATTACCTTTTATACCTCTTTATAATTATAATTAAAAGTATAGAATAACCTTAACTATTTGCTAGTTATTTCACATGTACATTGCACGGGGTGATAATATTAGATAATATAAGCAGTTCAAAAAGATTAAACACGTGTATGAAAAAAATTAAGCTATAATATTTGATCGTTTATATTTTTATAAAAAAAATATAGGTGCTACCCGTGATACAATATTTTTTATTAACGAAGATAAAAAATGGTCTACGTAAAAAAATAAAAAATAAAAATAAAACTAAGAAGAACATTGAAGAAAAATTTTAGAGTTTGTATTAGGCTGCCAGTGTAGAACGCAAATATGTTACATCCGGTAAATATAGTTAGAGTGAATGATGAACGGTAATACACGTATTATAATATTTATAGTAGAATTTGTGATTTGATCATCCTTAACACATCTCATAATTTTCAGATCTTTTCAATTTATAACCCTCAAAATATCTATATAAAATTGTCTATGAGTGAAGGCCAATTTTTTTCTACAAAATGCACATATTATTTATCATCATGTTTGGTTTGTTTTTCTAATTTTTATAATATGTATTAATGATATCTATTTTTTATAACATATACCTTCTACATATTAAATATTTTAATATGTTAACGAAATTTAATCACTATTTAAAGAACATAATCATCATGACCAAGTCAATTAGAAAAATCAGAAATTGGCTAATATTAAAACTAATCTGGAAAATAATCTGATGGTGTGAGATAACGACGAATACAATTCACTGGGTCACAATAACTTTTTTCAATAATGATCTATTAAAATTTTGAACTTTTTGACAACTTAAGGTCCATAAGCTAAAGCCTTATTATGCATAATTCTTGTCTACGTATCTTAATATAGACATATATCCTCAATTTTTTTCCTCAATAACCAATGTGGAACTCTCTTTCTATTCTCAAAGTCACATATTTAATGACCCTTAAACCATATGTGTGTAAAGAAAAACAATATAGGTGCTATCCATAATACGATATCTTTCACTAGTGAAGACAAAAAAATGTTCTATAAAAATAATCTAAAAAAATATTGAAGAAAATTTTCAAATATTATAAATAATTTGAAAAACAATCCGATGGAGCGAGAAAAAGACGGATAAGGTTTATCAGTTCATAATAAACTCTTTTCAATAATGATCTATTAAAATTTTAAACTTTTTGGAAGCTCAAGGCTCATAAGCTAAAACCCTATTACGCATAGTCCTTCTCTAAGTAGTTTAATATAGGCGTACACGTTCAATTCTTTTCACTAAATAACCAATGTGAGATTTTCTTTCTATACCTAAACTCACATTTCTAATAGCCGTTAAACTATAATATTTGATCGTTTACGTATTTGTAAAGAAAAACAATATAAGTACTACTCATAATACGATATCTTTCATTAATGAAGATAAAAAATAGTCTATTAAAGAAAACAAAGGAAAACATCGAAATTTTGTGAATACAGGAATAAATCCAAAAATTATCAAACAGTATGAGATAAAAATGGATACGATTCACCGATTCACAATAAACTTTTTTTTTTCAATAATGATCTATTAAAATTTTGAAATTTTTGGAAGCTCAAGCCCCGTAAGTTAAGATCATATTATGCATAACCCTTTTCTAAGTAGTTTAATATAGGCATACATTCTCAATTTTTCTTAGAAATAACTAATGTTGGATTCTCTTTCTATTTTCAAAATCACATTTTCAACTACTCGTAAAAAAAGAATAAAATTTTAACTTTTTTTAAACGGTCAAAATAAAAAAATTATAAATCCAATGTTCTTTTTCACAATATTTTAGGTAAAAATTAATTTATTTTAATTATTTAATTAAAATTGGTCTGATGATCTTGAATTGCTAGCTTTTCTAGTCCAGTTTTATGAACATTTGCAAACACTGGAATCAATCTAGAAAATAATCTGACGGTGTGAGATAAAACGAATATGACTCAAAATAAAATTTTTCTCAATAATGATCTATTAAAATTTTACAATTTTTAGAAGCTAAAGTCTTATAAACTAAGGCCTTATTATGTATAACACTTCTCAAGTAATTTAATATAGGCATACACCCTTAATGCTTTTCACTATAAAACTAATGTGGGATTTCCTTTCTATTCCCAAAGTTACATTTTTGAATTGTTCTTAAAAATAAATAAAATTAAACATTTTTCTAAATAGTGAAGATCAAAAAATTATATTTCAATTATTTAATTAAAATTAGTCTGATGATCTTAAACCATTAGCATTTTCAGTTTGATGATCGATCCAGTTTTCTGAACGTTTACTAATGCTGGACTCAATTCGGAAAATAATCCGACCGTGTTGAATAAAGACGGATATGATTCACAATAATAAACATTTTTCAATAATGATTCATTGAAATTTTAAACTTTTTAGAAGCTTAAGGCACATAAACTAAGGCCTTATAATGCATAACTCTTCTCTAGGTAACTTAATACATGTATATATTCGCAATTTTTTTTATTAAATAACTAATATGAGATTTGTTTTCTCTATTTAAAGTCATATTTTCAATTAATCTTAAAAAATAAATAAAATTTCAATATTTTTTTAAACGTCAAATATCAAAGAATCATAAAATCGAATATTCTTTTTTCATTATTTTAGGTAAAAATTAATTTATGTCAATTATTTAATTAAAAGCAATTAGATGATCTTGAATCGTTAGCTATTCCGGTTTAATGACAGATCTAATTTTCTAAAAATTTCTGAATACTGAAATCAATATGGAAAACAATTCGATAGTATGAGATAAAGACAGATACAATTCATAATAAACTTTTTTCTCAATGATGATCCATTAAAATTTTAAACTTTTTGAAAACTCAAGGCTCATAAGTTACTGCCACATTATGAACCCTTCTTCAAGTAGCTTAATATATATGTAGATCATCCATTCTTTTCACTAAATAACCAGTGTGAGATTCCCTTTTTTATGTCTAAAGTCATATTTTCAATGGCTTTTAAAAAAGAAATACAATTTTAAGATTATTTGAAGTAAAAATTAATTTTGCTTTCAATTATTTAATTAAAATTTTGAACTGTTAACTCTTCCGATTCGATTACAGGTCCGATTTTTTGAATAGTGAAACTAATCTGAAAGTTATCCGATAGTGTGAGATAAATTGAAACAAAAAATTAAGAAAATTGATAGAAAATAAAATTGCTCAAGATAAAGAATGGAAATTTTAAACGTAGAGTGAGAAAGCTTTGAAAGAGTTTTTAGATATAATGAGTTCTATTAGAGAAAAATTTTGAAGAAAGAAAGAGAGATATTTTTATGTAAAATGAAATCTGATTTGGTGATTGGAATTAAAAATTGAAAAATTGGGTGATAATATAAAAACAGGGGAATGAAAAAAAGGAAATGAGAAATAAAAAGGGAATCTATAAATCTGTAATAAATTTAAAAGGTAAAAAAAATTAAAAAGTAAAATAAAAATCAATGACCAATATTAGTAGATTAAACCAACAGCCAAGATGAGATATCCAGATTTAGTAAGTGTTTTTGGGCGGAAAAAAATAAAATAAAAACTATCCTCCTTTTAAGTGTGTGTGTGTGTGTGTGTGTGTGTGTGTGTGTGTGTGTATATAGGCTACCTTTCTTGCCCATCTGTAAACCTAAGGGTGCGTTTGATTACAAACATAGAATTTATTTGAAAAAACTATTTTCTTGTCAATTGAATTACCGGTAATTGAATTCTTTAAAAAATAAATTACAAATCATTTGATTGAATGTGAAATTCCCAAGAAAAAAATGTGAATTACCTAGAAAACAAAAAACCTACATCCTCATAGGAAGATATTTTCCTGTTTTCAAGGAAAATGTAGTCACGTAACTAAAAGGCAGAAAATACTTTTCCTGGAAAAAAATGTCAATCACACGCTACAAAAGTAAGAATTTAAGTAGAAAACTCCATTTTCAATGGAAAATTTATCTATATGTTAATTAATCCACTTAAGTCTCGGTACTTTTTGTATCGCAATTTTCCCACTTTTTTAATTGTTAAATTTTGCAGTAATTGTCCATTTTCTTTTTAACAAAAATTTCTGTGAAAGAATTCAGACAAGACTTGAACTTATGACCATTGGGTTTAACAACTAAACTTTAACCATTTTACCCATTTGTTTTATTTGTTAATCTTTTTCACGAGTAAATTAAAATACCAAATCTAAAATGACAATTCTAAAATAAACTCTAATCCATCATAATTTGTTAATTCACTATTTCCACTGCGTGTATTGGAGAATTTAATGTTATTTATATTTTTTAATGCATTTTACATTTTTTTTGAATTTGTTAGTTTTATTAATATTCTTAAAATGAAGCAAGTAATATGTATTTTTTTCCATTATTGTATATATATGTACATATTTAAGAACGTATATTGTCTTTTAAACAATTTTGGACTTTACGATTACTAAGTCGATTACTCTTATTGATTCAATTAACGTATACTTGTGTTTTTATATTTTCTACATGGGTGTAAATATTACATATTTACGTTTAACTATCTATTAATATATTTTAGTAAGTTTTTCTACCCGTACAACGCACGGGTTGTTTAACTAGTTTTTGCTAATCAAACACATTCTAAGTAAAACTTTCAATTAATAAACCTAACAAATCACAAAAAATGAGTCGTGAAAAAAAAAATTCAGTTATAGCTTAAAAATTACAAAAATTTTAAGGGGACATGAATAAGTGACATTGTATATGTGACACACTTGTATTGGATAATGAAAAAGCAGTCATGTAATCATCACCCAATGAATATGTGCCACATGAGAATATCACCTATTAATATATCATTTTCATATTCCCCTAGAATTGCTCAAAAAATTATTAATCTCAACTTTATTTTATTTTATAAAACAATCAATTAAGAATAAAGGATTTTAACATGGCTCTTGGTTCTAAAATATTATAAATGTTATGAAATAAAAGGAAAAATATAGAAAAATAGACAGAAAAGTAGAGAGAAAACTCAAGAATTATGTATTTACAATGAGAAACAAAAACCCCTCTTTATATATACATAGCTAGAGTTATAGGAGTACAATGGTAACATATCTACGGTTTGCAGGGGTAGGATAGTCGTTCACTAAATATTTAATTATTTACAATATTCCTCCTTAAATGACTATATATACATCTAACTGTCTCGTTAAGAACCTTGGTCTGACAAAAATCCAATTGGAAAAAAGTACAAACTCAAAGGAAAAAGAGCACAGTATATAACTAATATTTAGAGTAATAAAATGTTGCCTCATTAAAACCTTACCAGGAAAACCCACTGGGACAAATTCTGGTCGAAGGAAAAAAAGTACAGCTACTCCCCTTAATGTCAATCATTGAAGATCTCCAAGTCAACACATTCCAATCTCATGAACCAATTTCTTGAACATAAAAGTTGGTAATGCCTTTGAGATTAAATCAGCAACATTATTACTTGAACATATTTGTTGAATGTCGACGTTTACATTTTTGTAGTTCATGTATGTAGAAAAACTTTGAAGATATGTGCTTTGTCTTCTCCTCTTTGATGAAGTCTCATTTGTGCAATATAAACTGCATTATCTTCATACAGTATTGTTGGACCTATTCCACATGATGTCTGAATATGATGTATCATGTTTTTAAGCCATATACATTCACGACTTGCTTCATGGATTGCAATAATTTCTTAGTGATTTGAAGATGTTGCTGTCAAATTTTGATTTACAGATCTCTATGATATAGTTGTTCTTCCACGAGGAAAGACATATCCTGTTTGTGACTTAACTTTATGTGGATCAGAGAGATAACCTGCATCTACATAGCCAACTAAAGAAGAACCCATGTTTTGTGAATAAAATAATCCCAAGTCTATGTCGCCTTTAAGGTAACAAAAAATATGTTTAACATCATTCTAATGTCTTTGAGTTGGTGCAGAACTATATCTAGTAAGATGATTTATAGAAAAAAGGGTTGAGTACAATTTGCAAGATATGTCAATACTCTAATTGTACTGAGATATGGTATTTCAGGACTAAGAATCTTTTCCCCATGTTTAATTGGACGAAAAAGATCTTTGTCTACATCAAGTGATTGAACAACCATTGGAGATGTCAATAGATATACCTTATCCATATAAAACCTTTTTAAAACTTTTTCTGTGTATGTGGACTCATGAACGAATAATCCGTCTGAAAGATGTTCAATCTGCAAACCAAGACAAAATTTGGTTTTCCCTAAGTTTTTCATTTCAAATTCAGTTTTTAAATATTCAGTAGTTCTATCGAGCTCTTCAAGAGTTCCTATAAGATCTACATAAACTACTACTATTGCAAATCCAATATCAAATTTCTTTATAAAAACACATGGGCAAATATCATCTTTTTGATATCACTCGTTCAATAAATATTCATCAGACGGTTATACCACATCCGTTCAGATTGTTTTAATCATATTTAGGGAATGAATCACTTGCTTTCGGCAATTTAAATCTTTCAGGGATTTTCATATAAATATCATTATCAAGCGAACTATAAAAATAGATAGTTACTGCATTCATAACCCTCATCTCTAACCTTTGTGAGATAGCCAAACTGATCAAATATCAAATGTTATACCATCCATCACATGTGAATATGTCCCCTCATAATCTATTCCAGGTCTCTGTGAAAAATCTTGAGCTACAAGTCAAGCCTTCTATCTCATAATTTCATCTTTCTCATTTTTTTCTCACAAACACCAACTTGTTTCCAACACAAATTATACCTTGAGGCGTTTGGACTACAAGTCCAAAAACTTTTCTTTTTTTCCAAAGAATTCAACTTGGCCTGTATGGTTTCTTTCCATTTTGGCCAATCGTTTGTTTGCTCATAGTCTTTAACAGACTGTGGTTCAGGATCCCCATCCTCATGCATGATATCAAGAACCACATTATAGGCGAAGATATTGTGTATCACAATATTACTTTTTTCATATATTTTCTAATTGCATGTAATTTCATTCAATTGTACCATCACATATTTAATAGTATATAAATATATATATATATATTCAAATAACTATAGGGTTGGTCTTAATATATAACAATCTATTGGATTGCATCTTTTTGTTTTGACCAATATTCCACGTTATTAAATTTTTAATAAAAAATTAATTTATCATCCACACAATCAATGAGCTCATTAACATTTTTTCATTTGATTCTATATAATCTCAGAAAAACATAACTTATCGAGATCTCTTTATTCAATTAATTTCAAGTACCTGAACTTCCGTAAGGTTTAATGACTAGTTATGTCTGTATACTCTTCAAGAGTGTTATACTTCAATAAGACCATCACAATTATTTGCTTTGTTTCCTAATATAGGGATATTTATTTTGGAATCAACTAATATCATTTTCAAGCATGCCATTAATAAATCACCTTATGTGTGATTTTAACTAAAGCCAACTTAAAACACTTAAACTTGGTAAAATAGAATTTGGTAACCATACTTTAGTAAATAAATTGAAATACATATTAACTTGTAAACTTCTGGTTTGCACTATACCGTGTGAATATTATAAAGTACATTTCATCCAACCGTTACCAAAAACTAATTTCTCCCCCTAATGTTGAGAAAACTTTGCAAATGAATCGTCAATCGACAAATCATGTCGTAACATATCATCCTTCAGGGATGAAAAATAAATGTTATGTAGATGTTTCAAACTTGAACATATATTCTCAAAATTCAAAAATATCCATCTATATTCTATAGTAGCGCGATTATACATAAATCACATTTATAGCCTTTAATAAATGAAGACTTTGTACTGTAAGCCAACTATAAAGATGGTATTATGTTATAAAATTTTTATTTGGCAAATTATAGTAATGTTGTAAGTGAAATATCAGTTTTTCACTAAATAGAAAATATTATTCTCAATTAATGGAGTAGCAAATAACTTGAGGCATATCCAATAATTTTGCTACACCATAGGCAATCAATCAAGTATCAAAATTAAGATATAAATTATTAATAAAATTTTGGGATAAAATTCACTAGCAAGACACAAATATTTTTATTTTATATTTGAAACTTTGCTCATTATCAATCAATTAAGCAAATAATCTCATAAACCTCGGGTTATGAGTAATATGAGACATGTGACTTCTAGTGGATCCAAATTATAAATATTTAAAACGTCTACATGAACGGTGAGTGGGCCCATAAAGTTCACTCTAAATATTTTCTAGAAATCTTTGGAATACAGCTCCAAATTTAGCTAGTAATAATTAACAATCGCTTTGCTTTGAGAATATGCAGTATATGAGAATCATTTAAGCAGATGAATCTTCTAGTTCTCCCGACAATCCTCAATATTTTTATCATTACAGACTGAGATGGTCTGACCAGCTATGCCAATCAATATATCACCATTAAACTTCTAGTTTAATATAATTGGCTTTGTACTAATTTTCTATAATACAAATTAAGACAAAACGACACAATTTAGCTCTTCTTGAGCTTTCAATAATTAATGAACTTCTAGTTCAATAAAATCTATGAGATTTTGCTTACTTGATTCTTAATTTTTAGTATGAAATCTTCAGGATCTCATTTAAAACAATATTTATATCATTTCATAAACAATACTATATATATGTATGTATGATATAAAGTTACTTGCGATATTGTTCAAATTTTTTTCTTCATGAGTACAATAAAATTTTTTATGATAAAATATACGGATTTTTATTAAAATGATCTATGAATATTAATATGAAATATTAGAGATTTCATCTAAGACATTAATCAATTCAAATCGTAGAACATCAGGATTCTATATTCTCGTGAAATATTTATGGTAATGTACTTTTTTAAAAGTAACATGTGTATATAACATTTAGATTCATACATCAACTACTCTTTATGAACAATATCCACGGTTCATATGAGTTGTTACTATTTCAAGAATAGTAATTAAATATTATTCATGAATATATTGATATGCAAATATTATTTTTCAAGAACAATTAATATTCAGTAGGAATATTATTATTATAATATAAGTTGTACTTCTTCAGGAATAACAACCTATTAGATATAATTTATTATATGTACAATAACAATTTAACAAATAAATAAACAAGTGCATCAAATGTAAATTGTAGAACAGAAAATATAATGGAATGAAAAAAATAAGAGACAGAAATAAAAATTATGCTTCTTCAGAAATAAATAATGAGATATTCTTCTAGAATTTCAAGCATTGTAATTTTTTCAGGAAACCACAACACAAATAAATCTTATCTTGCTTTTTGAAGCGAAATATATCTTATTAGAATATTTTACTATGATATAAAATCGTGATTCTTTCAATAAATGCAACAAGATGTTTTGTCAATATAATCTCTAAGATTAAAATTACAAACTATGTTTCTTCAGAAAACCATAATTGTTAACACATCTCAGGGCTTTTGTAGCCAGTCATATTCTTCTGGAATATTTAATCATATGTACTTCTAGTTCTTCAAGAACTATATGAAGTCATACATAATAATTAATATGAGATTGATCAATCATCATATTAACTCTAATATAAATGGATAAATCATGTGCAAATACATGACTACGTCCAATAAACAACGTATGAAATACGATGCATGGATCTATAGTAGTCATGTTGTGGCTAGAATGATAAAAGTAAGCAAGACAAATAGTGGCTTCTATATTCCCATTAATTAGCAATTGACTGCCATAAGTATTTCAAGAAAGAGAATCAATCAAGATAACATTCATGTTTTCTTAATCACATACAAATATTGAAAGCTAAAAATTTATTGAAACTGAATCTTAGCAATCCATGCTAAACCAAAAATTTTCAACTCGCAATCTATAATTATAGTTATATAAATTAAGAATAATCTTATCACTAAATTGGAAGATTATTCATTTACTCAAACTACAATCAAACTTACAATTAAATTGGTAAATCATTCATTGGCTAAATTAGAAACAATCATACCGTTAAATTGGTAGATCATTCCATGAACATCTTAGAAACTATCTTACCATTAAATTGGTAGACGATTCCCATAAGATGATACGTTAATTAAATATATAAGCTAATTACAAAAAGAGAATATAAAATCAAACGCAAATTTAATTTCATACATATTACGTAAGTGCCACGAAAATTAATGCATGTGGTAGGTAATTTATCAATTTAATAATTGTTTTGGAAGAAAAGCTACACAAGTCTTATAACACAAATTCTATTTGGATTTGTATATGCGCATGCAAAACAAACTCCAAGCTAATCTAATAAGAAAGAATCTAAGTAAATAAACAAAGTGGTGTGGTTTAAAAAGAATTATGAGTTATCGTTCTGATAACGTGTTATGAAATAAAAGGAAAAATACAGAGAAATAGACAGAAAAGTAGAGAGAAAACTCAAGAATTTTGTATTTACAATGAGAAGTACAGACCCCTATTTATAGATACAAAGCTAGGGTGAGGTACAATGGTAACATATCTAGAGTTTGCGGTGGTAGGATAGTCATTCACTAAATATTTAATTATTTACAATAGTAAGTTAATTACTAGATTCTTAAATATATTTATGAATTGTCATTTGAAGCTTGTGCTAGCAATGTTCTTTTTATCACCATTCCATATGTTTTGAATTCTTGACACATTCCTTATGCCATATTATATTGAATTTTGATACAAACTAAATTAATTAAACTTCAAGTACCAATGTGGTATAAGCTAATAATATGAGTCGAATCCTACACAAAGTGTGCTGCTACACAATAAGACTAAACTACTGGACCCCCATGGTTTTGCGTGGATCAAAATTTTATTATTTATTTTTATTTTCTTTTTTCTGAGTATATGACTTTTTATTTTCTCGTAATTTCATTCCATATTATTTCATCCATTAATGAATCTTTTAGAAAAAAAACCCCATTAATTTGATCATTTACAGTACTCATTGTTTGGCTTTGAAATACTAATATAGACTTAATAAATAATAGCAAGATAAAAAATATAAAATTATTACATATTCATAATATATGATTATTATATAATAATAATTAATAAAAAGAATTAAAATGGAGAAAACACAATTAAAACCGAATGAATCATTTAGTTATAACTTTTAGAAAAAAATTAATTAATTAATTTTGACCTTTCTTTTAAAACCAACATCAATCTTTGAGTTTTATTATTATAAAATTATAAAAACATTTTGTACTACATTTCATGCATTTTTACTTCTTCATTACGAAATGAATAATTAAAAAAAAAATCTTTAATCATCAAGATTTATGATGTTTTGTTCTTTTTTTAAATAAATATTTGTAATATGAGATAAATTTTTAACTTTCCCCCCAAAAAAAAATTTGTCTTTTAATGCTTTACTACTTCAATTATATTGACATTGTTATTAATCGGTTACATCAGACGTGCAAAGCACGTGCTGTCTACTAGTTTTATCAAAAACATGGGAACTACTTGGTGAAGTCCTGATACCGTATTGCATTGGGAGGCATTGTCAGCGATGAAGAGTTTCGGGTAGCAGGAGATTGGAACAAAATCTGGGAATTGAAGATTCAACCCAAGATGAAAGTTTTTGTTTGGAGATCTTGCCAAGATTATCTTCCAACAAGATATAGGCTTCATCAAAGATGTATCCCTCTACAAACCAGCTGTGTTATGTGAGAAGTTGTGGAGGAAAATTTGTGAACAATGGTGGAGCCAACACAAAAGAGAGGGGAGAGCCGGAACGAAAACTAAAAAAAAATCAAATGTAAGTATTAATTTTTGAAAACATTAAACAAATTCAAATGTATTATAAATAGTGTTCAACAACTCAACACCTAATACATTAGGTTAAAATGTAAGCTAGATGCAACGATCTCTATTTTGCTAACAATTTCTCTTTCAATAAAAATAGTCAAACTATCTGCAAGAAACTCATAATCCATCAAAACATTAAATGAAAGAGTGATTGAAACTCATCAAAGCATGCCTTTCATGCTACTCAAAATCTTAAGGATAAAACTTCACTGCAAGCTTATATATATTATCTACATTAAATTATTCAAAAGAATTTTTGGGATCTAATGCCACACTGAGCTCAACCAATCTAATTGATATCTCATTGAGTCTCGAGTTCAACATAAACCAACATTATGTCGTTATCTAAAGTCCAAATTTTAAATTATATCAATTCTTATAGAATAATAGTAGTCTCAATATCTTATTAAGCATTTAGAGAGAGAAAGTAGGAAATATTTTTACATAACTCTTATTAAATCAATAAGAATTTAAAATAGCAAAATGGTTACAAGAAGATTAAGCAGTAAAGTAGCCTAAGCAGTAAAGCAACTAAGTGTGTTGTTAACTAACTAATGTTAAATCTAGCTAATCAAACTAAGTAACCAAGTATACTAAATTACTAAGGTATGCTGACCAATGGCGTGGAAATATACAGTAAAGGACCTACAAAAAACTAATATACATAAAATGCACAAAATATACAATATTCCAATTTTCCAGACTTACAGAATAATAGAAACACAATAGCTTGGAGGCTAGAGCACAATCAATTTTTGTCTTGAAAATAAAAACAATTTCCTCACATATTCAAGCATAACTTAGGGCAAAATCAATTAGGAATTAGGGCTAGAATTTACTTTCAAACTTAGAGATCGGAAGAGCACCTAGAAGAGGAGAAAGAGAAACCATCGTCGACGGACTGTCGTTCATTGCATGACCGCCACTAGAGCTGAAATTTTTCGGACGATTTGACAAGGGTTAAGACAGTTGACTGAACTCTAAAGAGGACTGAAATCAGAGCAGACCAGAAATGGAGAATCGACGACTGAAGAGGAGTGAAATCAGAGCAGAACATAACTAAAGAGTCGACCATTGAACATTCTGGCTTATGGCCTTTTTTCTTGAAGTTTTTTACATTTATTGGGCCCAAATTTATTGCCCCCGAGCCCAAGTTCAAATAGGTCGAGCACCAAGGTTAATTTTTTTTTTTTTTTTACCTGATAATAGGCTGAAACAAGGGTGGGCTGGGACTCAGTATGGCCCCTATCTATCTCCGCCATTGTTTGTGAACACAGTCTACTTCACTATGCATTCGCTAGAGATACTTGGAATGCTGCTCAACTCCCTATTACTTCAAACTTTGTCCCTTCTTAAAAAAAAATAAAAATATGGTATGTTAAACCCACGGGCCGGGAAATCTCCGCCCATCAGGTTTGAAGCGGGTCGTGTTGGCCTGTGCCCATGGCCATCCCACGATTTTATTTTCCGGGCCCAATTGAAGTTCGAAGAAGGCTGTAGAAAGCGCGTGAATTTCTTTTTCCACGCTTTATTCGCCCGTCGCCACGCAGAGCAACACATTTTCTTGGGGCATTTCCCAGTGGAACGATTGATCGACGTGGAACACCTTGAGATGGCTTTGAATCCTCAGCTTTTCCCTAATGGCATGCCCGTGCCTTTTGTCAACGAAATGTTCGTCTTGGCAAGAGATGGCGTTGAGTTCGAGATTGACAAAATTCCAGGGTTAGCAATTGCGTCTTTCTCAATTGTCTTTCCTCTTAATTCTTATTGCCAATGATATTTGTCTGACTGATGGATAAGTACACCCTTAGATAATTTAGGCTGATGGGTTTCTTAGTTTTTATTTCTTTTTATGTTCATATGGTTTTATGCACGAATCAGGACTTTTTGTTGGGGGCTTATTCTCCGTGGAATCTTCTTTCATCGATTACTTGTTTTAATTCGCTGAATGAACAATGAAAATGTTAAAAAAAAAAAAGAAAAAAGAAAAAAAATAGAAAGATTATTTATTTATTTGAAATAATTAGAGGCATTATGCTTGTGCATTATGTTTGTACCTAAGATGAAAATGGAACAACTTATGTTTGCCTTCTAAGTGATCAATTGATGGGCTGCGTGTTAATGTGAAACTAACTGTCATGTGCTCTGCTTTAGTACACATGGGGATCGTGTTAAGGCAAGGGGAACAATCTACCTATCAAACATCCGAATGGTCTTTGTTGCAAATAAACCTGTTGGGAATTTTGCTGCTTTTGATATGCCCTTGGTATGTATAAATCCTCCTTTGTTATCTTCTGATATATTATGATTCTAAGGAAGATCTGTATCTGTATTCGAGTCAACATGCAGTTGATTCCTTAGTATTTTTACTTAAATGTAGAAAGGCTAGTTCTATTTCCTGGCAAAGATTTGACTTTCCTTATTCCATCGCTGTCCTTTTCTTTATTCAAACATTAGTATAAAATGTAAATTTGTATGGACGTTGAATTTAGGTTTGCTTTTGAAGATTTCAGTCATCAACAGAGGCAATGCGTTGTTTTAGGAAGTGAATTTAGCATCATTTTGTGGTCTGTTTTGTTGTAGGGGACTATTGGTCCTAATGTTCTCCTAAGATAATTGTTTTTGCTCCTACATGGAGCATAATACTCTATTAGCATAGACCAATAATTGGGATGCTTGAAATGTTCATTTTGCTTGAAATGTCAAATTTAGGGGAGGGCTGTAATAATTGCTTTTATTGTGCAGAAGCAGTTCATGAGATTCCAAATTTTGATTTTACTTAATGGAGTTGCATGGTAATCAAATGCAAATTTATATGTATGAAAGTTTCCAAATGAATGAATGTTTTGGTTGAATTTTGAAGTGTAAACGAATTACAAAATTTTGCCAAGTATTCTGGTGAGTAGGCACTCTTGCTTACTGTACTCCCAACTTGCTGAATGAATGGAGATTACATCTTATCCGCTTCTTATTCCTGATTTAGTTGTGATTCTTCATAGAAGCCTTGATTAGGGTTATGTCTTTATTTCAAAATAGAATTTGGTCAAATCAATAACCTCCATTTACTTTCTAAGTTTCACATGTACTAAAAACTCCGCAACTATCTCCTGCTTTAACCATCTGAATGGAAATGCACAAGTATTCTCCAAGGAATGACGTTAAATTGGTTGTCGTGTTAAACAGTCGAGGAAACAGTGTCTTTGATTGGATCTTGGATTCAAGTTAGAAAACAGAATGTCTTTTACTTGGATATTAAGTAAATGGGTTTGCTCAAATAAAAAGGGTAACATTTTTTAGAACTTCCATGCTTATTTTCTTCCATTTTATCCACATTCTTACTTTTTAGAAACATAGATTCAGAGCTTTCCCAATTTCTTCTTTCCACCTAAAATATGCAGTAATATGCAAATTTAGTTCTATGGCTATCTTTCCTAGTAATTTATGAGACTAGGCTGCTTGTGGTTGCACCATTCAGCATGATTTAAGATTTGAGCCACTTAACTGCTGTTAGCCTTTTATTTTTTGTTATTCCTATCTGTATTGGATTTACAGTATCTTGTTTCTTTCATTCCTATCTATAATAAATCTACCATATCTCTCTTCCATTATTCTTTCTATATTAAATCTACCACATCCATCCCACGCTGGAGTAGGTGATCTGGCATCCATGGTGTGTAAAATAAATGTTTCAAATACATGCTAGACAACAACCATACTTTAGCTTAGTTGGTAAAGTATTTGGCTGTAGAATAAAATTTCTTTAGTTCAATGGTTCAAATCCTTGCATAAGCATGTTTATTTATTTTCAAATTCTAGCTTCATAAACAAATAAATGCCAATTCAAGATTTTTTTTAAAAATAAATTATTTAAATAATAAGCTTCCCAATTTGGTTTGAAGTATTTACTGTTTGTGTATTTTATACTAAGCCTTGTTATCAATCTATTTCTATTTAAATAGAAATAAGTATTTTGAGAATGAGCATTTAAGCAGTATGAGTGGTCCTAAACGATGTGTGGACGTGACTTTTTTGGACCATACTCTATTTTAGAATAGAATTATGAGGTGTTTGATTCTCATCTCCCCTCATTGTAATTTTACCCCCAACTAACTTTCAACTGCTAAATCACAATCAGAGATTTCAAAAGTCTGTTAGATCTCAATCACTCATTCTTCATCGTTATAATTTCACGACGCTCTTCCGATCTTGAAATTATAAGGAGAATCAATCAGATTTTTAGTTTGCTAACATGGGCAGTCTATTTCTACATAAGACAAGGGTTTTTAGCTTTATTCATTGGATTTTTTGGTTCAAGTGTTTTTTTAAACAATGAATAGTGTGTTTTGAATAATAAATACCAATTCTGCATTGAAATTTATAAAGAAATGGACAAAAATTGATTTAGTCGTTAAGTTTTCAGTTATTTTTTTAAAGAAGAAATTAAAGTATAGTTGTTTTATTAAACGACGTGTATAAAAGAGTGTATTGATATATTAATTTATTTATTTCACTATAATTGAATAAATTGCTTGGTTTAGGTTCTGTTTGGCTAGAATGATAGCAAAAGTGATTATAACAACCGCTATTTTTGCTGACGAAAGAAGGCAGTTGATTTGACGCGTGCGCTTGATAGGAAGAAGAAATCATTTTTGGCCTAACACCTGTCACTCCCCACAGCCCTCTTTACACCTGTCACTGCCACAACCCTCTTTTTGAACTCCCCATTTTGAATATTGTGGCACTATTTGGATCCGTGTCAACTTTTGCAATTTTCAATGAAGCAATCATGGTGCCAATCAAACCATGTTATTAATAGATCTTGATTATAACGGGTGCCAAACGGACCCTTAATTAATTTTATTGCTAATAACATGTTGCCCGTTCGTTTCTGTGAATAAAGAAACTACCCATAATAGAACTCTCAAAACCGCTGTATGCTGAGTCCAACATTGTGTATTAGCTCCTGTTAGCTTTCTGTTTATCTTTTAAAATAGAAATAAAATGAGTGGAAATGGGTTATAGGTGTGTAGTGCTTGTGGGGCTCAAGAAATATGTTGGCCTCGTATGGAAATGATTTTCTCAAAATCAATTATCACTCAAACTCATTTTTAACCACACATTTACTCATTAAAATAATCTTACATGTAAATTCATAATTTTTTTTTTTTAACCAAACACTCCCAAAAAAGTCACATTTCACAGTCAGTTCTTCGAAAATCATTTCCATACGGGCTTGTAGATGTGATTGACTTGACCAATTGCTATTCTGAAATAGAAACATAATAATAAGATGGGCTTATCTTTTGGCAAACAATCTTGGAAAAGAAAAAAAATTCAATAAATTTAGTTAATTTTGAGTGATTGAGCATATTAACATCCAAATCTAATAATTTGCGAAGTATTAATTCAGAAATGAACAGTGGTGAGCAGATTGAAGTAATATTTTAATATTACCTTAGAAAATAATTGAATGGAATCTCTATGCACTTTCTTTTTTTAAATTAAAATAAAAATTGGATATTTTGCGAGTTTGAAGAAGGAAATACTGTAGTAGGGATCTTCTAGAACTTGACATTGATGTTAACTTTCAACACGTAAAAAAATATATTTTTTTTCCTTTTTCCTTTTTCCCCCTTTTTGGTGAAGAAAGATATCAATTTTTATTTTGCTTTTAGATTTTTGACGTGTGTGCGATTTTGGAATTTTGAAACTGTTTATGTTGTCTTTACATGGAATTAACGGTATCCAGTTTAAAGACATATCTAGATGCGTTTCTCAAAAATCCAGTGATTTTGAATATACTTATCTATTTTGCCAATCCTTTAAGTTCCAAAGTCAATCAGTCAATCCTGTAAATTTGTCTGTTGTATGAGCATACTCTTCTACTCACTGTTGAGGATCAAACAAGTTATGAGTATGTTCATTTCCCCATCCAAATGCTTGATAGTGCATGTAAATAAACAGCCATGATGTAGGACTAGATGCAATCCTATTACCAATAAATTATGGTTGTTTTTCCTATTTATTTTAGCCAATTGTTTTCTTTCCTTGTAGGCTTTACTTTTCTCTCTACATAGTTAATTCCTCGTACATTTATTTTACAATTTTCTCATTATCAGTTCAATCAAATTTGCGATAGACCATATTTAATTTTGTCTGTCTATGAGAATGAACATGTTTCCACAATAAAATTGGTATTAAATTTAGGAATCAACTGATGGGTAAGGAGGACACACGACAGCCAAATACATTGAGATAGTTGAAATTATTGAGTGAAAACTGGATGAATTAGAAAGAGGCTTCAAGACACTGTTCTTGGAGTTAGGCACCGTTGGAATCCTTACCAACCAGAATTCTTATTATAGTAGAATTAGTTATTGATGTAGAATTATGTCATTTAAGAGTTATTTTAGTACTTGCATAGTGATGGTTGATTTAGCCCTCAAGGATGCTGGGGTTTTTTGCCCTTAATATGGGATTTGGATTGTGTTAAGACATTATGTGGTTGCTCACAGGCACAGCTGTGCCAAATTTCTATTTTTCATTTGTTGGCCACATAATGCTTTTATAATCCATTTCATTTTTATAATGTCATGTACTGGTCATTGTCCTCCAGCTGCTGGACTCTTGGCTTTGCCTTTTGATGAATTAGTATCAAGCAGTTTTATTGCTTTATTTTAAGCATGCATATAACTCAATCTGATCTGGGACCTATTGATGTAGCTCTATGTTCATGGTGAAAAATTCAACCAGCCGATATTCCACTGCAACAATATTGCTGGGAATGTTGACCCGGTATGTACAAAATAGCTATTTGGTGTTATGTAGTTTCATATATAAGAATGATACGAGTTCATTCGGCCAAAGTTCAGGTTGTTCCAGACAATGAGCACAGAGCACTTTATTCAACTCACTCCTTCAAGATTCTCTTCAAGGAAGGTGGTTGTGGAACCTTTGTGCCACTTTTTTTCAACCTAATTACTTCAGTTAGACAATACAACCAACGGCCTGCCACTGAAGGATGGCCTCGAATGGATCCGCTGCAGGCAGCACAAACTCCTGTTGATGAAATGATGAGACATGCGTATGTGTCCTATTGAACATGTCTACCTTTCTCAATCTAGAAAAGTTACGCTTTCTTATTTCCTTTGCCTTTTGACCTTTTGATTTCCATTTTGCAGATATGTTGATCCCAACGATCCTACAAGAATTTTCTTGCAGCAGCCAACACCGGAATCTCAGTTGAGGCGTCGTACATACACTTGCCGTAATGCTGAAAACTAAATATATGTAACTGTAAATGCAAAGATGAAGAAGGTTGATGTATGAACCAACAAAAACCGGTTGATGCTTCTAGTAATAGGAAGTTTGTCCTTATAATAATTGGATGTATATTCATCATTGTTTTACTGCAGGTGTTGTATCTGTATAAATTTGGTGTGATGTATTTGGGCTAAATACTTTATCATTTTACTTTAAAGTTGAGTGGTAATTTTTATCATGAGAATGTGTGTTTGTGTGTGTGTATATATAATTGGACATGCAGTTGCATAACTTAAAGCCAGAAAAGAGCAGTGCTTGAAATTTGCGATAGAAATCCAATCCAATGCTTTAGAGATTGGAGAAATTAACTTCACCGGTCCCATCCTTTATTTCATATATTCATGCGTTTCATTTCATATAAAATTGCATGAGAATATTGTCTCTCTGGTCGGTCTCGGTTGTTTGTGTTGTCTGTTTTTTCCTTTGGCTCATAGTGATGAGAAGTCTGCCGGAGTAACACGTTGACAAAATTCACAAAATATTAGCACGAATTCAAGAAAATAAAATCCAGCAGAGGCTGTTTTAATTCTAGACAATCAACTCAAA
Source organism: Nyctanthes arbor-tristis (assembly GCA_963692815.1). Classification (NCBI taxonomy): domain Eukaryota; kingdom Viridiplantae; phylum Streptophyta; class Magnoliopsida; order Lamiales; family Oleaceae; genus Nyctanthes; species Nyctanthes arbor-tristis. The sequence continues at coordinate 60,710 of CAVNYN010282294.1, read as the reverse complement.
GTACATGAGTATATTAAACTCTAACCCTTGAGGAAGTAGGATAAAATAAACAAGAGTTTCACCCTTGAATTGCTTGTACATGTTCTAAAAACTAGAACCGCTAACACGAGAAATGGTAGGGAAGAAATTTCCTCAGAATTGGAATTTTTTTCTTTTTTTTTTTTTTTTTGAAAATTCAAGATGAATACGTGTTCTAAGATATCAATACAAATGATATTTATAGGACAACTGGTGTTGGAGACGAGAAAAGAAAAAGAAATAGAAAAAGAAAATTAAAAATTTCAGATTTTGAATCTAAATCGATAGCTAGCCGCAAGCGTATGAGATGCAGCCGTAAGTTTGGGTGCGGCCCATCTGCGGCCTTAACAAAACAGGCATGCATAATGCATTCTGTTGTGGTTACTTTTCATTGGTTCACATCAATTAATTGGCATATGCCACCTCTATAAAATGTAGTATTACCAACATGATGGCAAAAAATCTTCTTGGTTTTCCATCTAAACTTTTTTTTTCCCCCAGATACAAGATTATCTGGCTATATTAGTTTTACAAATAGTGATATTTTAGCATAAATTTCATTTTCAGAAATTATGTATTAAAATAGTCACATCAGTTTTTTAAATTAAACCTTAAAAATTTTCTATAAGCATCTTGTTGAACTTCAAAAAATCTATATATATATATATATATATCACTTTGCTTTGCTCCCCCCCCCTCTCTAAGCATTTTCTATAGTAAAGGCACTTTGCCTTTTTCCCGCCAAAAGCGTGTTGTGTCTCTCGCCGTAAAAATGTTGTGTCTCTTGTAGTAATAAGTACTTTTATTTTTATTTTTTTATTGTCGTCTTTCCTTTCAAAACTTACTAGATTCTCACACGTACGTTGTACGAGAAAAATACATATCAAATTATTTAAAAAAATAAATAATATGAAATTTTATAAGTTTTTTTATAATGGTGAAATTTTATAAGGTTACGTTACACAATGATGAATAATTAATTTTTAGTATTAACCAAACAATAATGTAATTTTTTGAATGTTATATTAAGATAACTATAGTTTACAACATATTTTAACCCGATTGTTATCGTTAGCGCAAATAAATATTATTTTATTTTTTACACTAATTTAGATAGATGACATTGTATAAAATAATTGCTAGTTGGATTGTTACGTGTAATGTGAAAATATTTCTTATTTGAAACCAATAAAATTAGATATCATAAGAATTATATAAATTAATAATACATAAAAATAGTCATATATAAAATAGCCGTAGTTATTAATATTCATTTATACTGGGAAAAATTTAAAAAAATTGCAATTATAATTTTCAGTTAACTTAAACTAAAGATATATATTTTTAATTTTTATTAACTAGATTCTCACCCGTGCGTTGCACGGGAAGATCTTAGCTCAAATAATAAAAGTTGAATCATTCACAGTTTTTTAGGACATTCAAAGAGAATAGATACACAATAATTAATCCATCCACTTTTTATTTATTTATTTTGTGAGGAGTTTGAACGTCATATTATAGCTAGATTAACGCATTCAATTAAACCCATTCTTTTCTGAATCTTATATCTTGGAATGATGGATTGGATATTGATGACTTTTGAATGGTAATTGAGATATGTCACTGACAAAGAGCATGGACAATGCAATTACAAAATAAAAAGTATAATTATGAAAAGCATAAAACACAATTAAAGGACAATACAATAGACAGTTCAAGGTGAACTAATTCAAATTACGAAATACTTCCTTATAAACAACATTAGTAGTGAAATTCCCTGCACGGCCATATTCGCCAATGATCAATTGATAACCCCGTCGACAGTTAACTCTAGACACACTTACATAGAATTGTCCATGAGTAAAAACCGTTTTGGGGACACACTGCCCTTTCCGTTAGTAGCCTACAAAAAGGGGGAAAAACAAAACAATAACAATAAAAAAATCAACAAAGAAAATGAAAAAGACATAAAAGTAAAGAAATTTCAAACACCTTGTACGAAAATCAATTATTTCAGGTATCTCTTCATCGATGATAACTTTGGTCGTATAAAAAGTGTTAGAGAGTCCAACCTCACCTGAGCCAAAATAATAATAATAATAAATAAATAAATAAAATAAAATCCTAACATGGTACTAAGAAACAAAGTAATATAGTTTTGAAATCAAGGCTGAACAATTAACAATTACCACGATAAAAGCGACAACAGCATAGCTGCATTATGACTACAACAGGTGAATCTGGTTGATTATCCAAATAGTCACTGATAGTTGGTACATAATCATCCCACACTGTACAACTCATTCACACATTATTTGAACCATGATAGAAGTCAGATATAAATGAAAAAAAAGAAAACATATATTAGAAATAATTGAGAATAAATACTCATGATCTCGAATGATGAAGTCAATTGTTTTGCTAGATTTTTCAGCAGCACGATGTTCTCTTGGCCGGCTGACTTGTTCCAGTTCCCCGATGACATCTATAAATAAATACATAAGTATAAAATTGAAGAAACAATAAAAAAAAATTTAGAAAATCAAAGTACACCAAAGTGGTAATTCACCAAATAAATTAGCTTCTCTATCCCTATCAGTGGCCAATATATCAGAAAATGCCCGAAAATTAAATATCTCCCTAGGAAAGTTAGGGAAGCAAGACAACTCTCTTTCCACAATTCTTGTAGTCTCCTTGAAGCAAAGCCTCCAACGGTGATTCGCACGTTTGTATCTCCATCATTTAGCTTTACATCGAAGTGACGGAAGCCATAAAAACCAAGTTCATTAACAGCCCCATCAAATGGGGATACCAATTTTCATTCCACAGATGCCTGTATCTTTGACCCCTACGTAAAAATTAAAAGCAAATCCCTCAAACCCACATGCAAAGTAAAATAGACATTGGAAGAAATTTTCAAAAGTACAACTGGAACACAACCACACTGCTACATAATGTCCCACATGAGCGAATTCTAATTACTGCAAATTAAACATCAATCTGTAAATAGATATTAAGAGGTGCACCATGCCAACTACACTGACTTGTAGAAAGTTGTAACTCCATTCAAACTCTCCACAACTGGAATTCGGAAACAATCAATTATTGATACATATTAGCCTATATTTAATTAAAGGTAAAACCCAAAAGTTTAATTAAAGGTAAAACCTAAAGATAAAATATCAACACACGTGAACATTTATTCAAAAACATCCAAGTATTTGGCAAACTTAAGAATTATCAAGCTTAACAAAAGTTCGACAATGTACAAATTTGTGGTACTCACCTCTTCATCGACGAAGAGAAATTCATACAGTAGACGTCATCTGGATTTTTCAGCAAGGAACATACCATTTGCGCAGCACTCTTACCAAGAAGGTCCATTTTGCTCTACGGTCATCTACGTCCTTGATGAGGTTCCGAACAGGGGCCATAAGATGTGATTGAAGGAAGTTGAATCGATGATAAAAACACACCATCCGACCTCTATTTATAGTCTAAGAAAAACACTCAGCAAAACAAATCCCCAAATTAGAGTTTGTAATGGAATTAAACATAAATCCTGAAAAAAATATAGAACTCATCAGCAAATACCTATAGGATAAGCCATTAAATATCGGAGGAAAAACCCAATTTGAAGCCAAAAAAGAATTGAGTATGATTCCCAGCAGTGTAAGTCTCCAGTGAACGCAAGAATCGTCCCATCCAACGGACAACTCGGCACAAAACATCAATAAGAGATAAAGATTATATTAGAGGAAGAAGGATAAATAATAAGATATCTAAAAAATTTACATGAAAAAGAAACTCTAACCATGTATTCTGAGTTATTAGCTAAGCAAGAGAGAGAAAGAGTGATCGATGGAATCCATAGAGATAGAGAAAGCTAACATATCATATTAAATAAATAGATAAATAAATAAAGGAAGATAAATCCTAGTGAACTACACGTGTTACCACCATTAAGGGCTAAAATGACCACACAACCCCCACTTAAAGCAGTTTTGGCAGAAAAACTACGGTAAAAACACACCGCAGCTCCTCTCATATTATATATATAGATAATACATAAAAATATATATTAAAGTAGGACAGTGATTATATGTAAGTTTTTCTACTAAAATCACTATCCTACTTTTATATGCTTTTTTATTTTATAATAATCTATATATTTATAATACTAACTAAGTGATTAGTTAATTTTTCCCACCTACAATTGACATCTTAAGGGAATTAGGAATCTAATGTTATGATGATATCAAGCTGATTGTCTCATTTATTTTTCTTTTTTTTTTTTATTTTCGTTTAGTCTAATAATAATAGGATAAACCCTAATAATAATCGGATAATACTAACTAAGTGATATGTTAATTTTTTAATTTTGCATAGTAATTTTTAATAATCTATTTATTTGCTCACTTTAATTTTTTTTTTTCAAATTTTCATAATTTTGTTTATTACATCTTTTGATTTTGTATAGTAATTTTTAATCATCTCCCAATTGTTGAGGTAGAACTTTTGGTCTTTAGAGATGCTTTAGCTTTCGATTAACCAAGTAAGTGTACTAATCAAATTCTGAATTATCTCTTTCATTGCGTTTAACTGGGCAAGTGCAGCAATCAAATTCATAATTATCTCTTTTTTTAATATTTGAATAATCAAAGCAACTTTCAGGCCATCTAATCAGGTAAGTATACAAGCAGCTATATATATATATATCTATATTACACACATATATTTGCCAACAATAGATCAATTAATATAGAATATAAATTTTGAAAGCAGTTGCACATAATTTTCTTTTAGTTGACTTTTAGTTCGAGTGATCTGGTTGATGAATGTATATCACTTTTATTTTTTATTGTTTAATTAATTTTTTGTTTTAATTTGTTTTAGAGATGTATATGTGTTTCCCGTACAACGCACGGGTAGATTAGCTAGTAATAATAGTAATACTTATTCATTCTGTTTAGAAAAAAGTAATATTTATCCATTTGTTATATTTTGCTATCATTTCATTTAATAATAATACATAAAAATTTATATATATTTTTATTTTATATATAATATGCTATTTGTTATCCATTAATGTTTGAGTTTGTAAAATTTTAAGCACTCACCCTATAGAAAATATGAATTTGACCCTTTTACTAATTATTACAAATGGAGACGACGAGTTGATTGAGCTAGTGCCTTGGCCGCATGTCAGTTTGACCATCGATATCGCATTACTTTTGACAGCGTTATCACCCGAGCATCTCCAATGGCAAAGGGTGAAGATGAAGAGGAGAGAGATTGTTAGAGGATAATTATTTAAATTGAATAAGTAAGTGAAAAGGAGTGCAAGAAAAAAAAGGGGAACAGCTCAAAAGAGGGGAGAGAGAGAGATAAAGATTCAAAAATAATGATAATATAATAATAGAGAAGGTGGATATTGAGGTGTGGCTTTGAACTTTGGGGTTGACTTTGAGAAAGAAAAGTGAAGATAAAATAGTGTAAATGAGAGAAAAATGATTAAAAGAAAAAAGAAATTGAAAAAGAAAAGGCACCCACGATTCTTTTTTGGGTCTTTCTTTTTCCATTTTGGATCATGACCCTCACCCCATGCATTGGAGATGCTCTTCTAGTATCTTTCTCAAGATTTTGGCTCGCACTCAAAATTTCAAGGGGAAAAGTGAACAAGAACAAGAAAACAAGGATCTTCAAACTTTAAAGCTGCATAATCTCAACATAGTCCAAAGGGAAAAATCCTTTAACCAATACAAAAAAACTCATTTACATGGCAATACGGAAAATTGATATAAAAAACATCCTGATTTTTCATATCTCAGCAGTGAGCATCCCACGATCCATTGCATAAGAATGCTGAAAATGATGCATGATTGATGGTAGACCTCAAAAACATTACTATTGCCGAATGCATACATGAAGAAGGGTTGAACTTCTTGAGTCCAAAATAGTTGGGAAACCTTTCACATAACCTTCTTAGACTCGGAGGTAGGCAACGCAAATCCCTAGGAGTTATAAGACCAGAGAGTGCAGTATGGAACAGATCCCATATGGTTACTAGGAATGGAAAGCCATGAATAAGTTCTGCTTCCGAGCATGCTCTGGAATGAGGCGGTGAACCATATCACGTGGAATACCTGAAAGCTCTGTGCATGAACAAATGCCAGACTAAGAGCTTGTTTGATTCTCATTATGAGGTCAAATTATAATGGGAAATTATAATGAATTGATATGAGTGGTAGAGATTCTAATTGAAATTTGAAATGTGTGGTGATTGTTGAGTAATTGTCAAATCAGCAGTCAAATCAGTGGTAGGTGAAATTATAATGGGAAAAAATAATGGGTTTCAGGCAAGCTCTAAGATGCTTCCCGACTTGCTGCAAAAATTAATGACAACAATGATAAAGGTGCTGACAAGCATTGCCACAAATCTTACGTTCAGTGTCGAAGGAGGAAAAATTTAAAAAAATAAAATTATAATAATAATAAAGAAAATGGAATCTTAAGATTGTTATTGGGGATGTTTGATTCAATTTATGGTAGTTGATTTATAAAGAGAAATTATAAAGAGATAAATTGAGTGGTGTAGATTTAATAGAAATTTGAAATTTATGGTTATAAATGAGTAATTGTCAAATCAATTGTCAAATCAGTGGTAGGTAGGATTATAATGTGTTTTGATAAAGAGTATCAAACAAGGGCATAATTCAACACAAACTGCTACTGCATGCACCATACTTGGACTGCCCACCCTACATTAGTTTCCAATTTCTATTTCAAAACCCACATCAGATACGTAGACAAAAATGATTTTACCAAATTATGTTACGAAACAGAGATAGGAAACTAACATGGCTTAACATTTTTAGGTAATGTTTCTACTTAGTATGCTATTATTCAATGATCTCTACCAACCATGCAATAAAGGTTCGAGAATTTTCAAATAAGTCATTGCTTACTTAGTCCATGCAAGTTAGATAAAATTGGCATGCTAATTGGGAGTAAGAAAATTAAAAAATAAAAAATAAAATTCAGGGAATGCATGCTTTAAGAACGAGAAAAATAATCAGGATACAATAAGGTGAGGCGTCTATTATTTAGATAGTTTTGAAGGCCTCATAATAATCATCAAGTCACAGCAAATCAAGCAACTAAATTGTATATTGCACTAGTTTCGAGTCACAATTACCTTGAGGTTTAAAATTAAGGAGCGGAGGAAGAGGCCGACCATTAGGAAGGCGGGTGTTTGGGTCTCTCAGTTCATCAAAGAAAGGGTGAACACAAGCTTCCAACTGCAATAACATATGGATGATTAACCATCCTGTACTGATCACAAAGTTCTAGATGTGGAAAAGGTTAACTTACAGCAGTGCATCTAAGATTCGGTGAGTACTGAAAAAACCGACAAACCAGGTCCACTGCCTCCGCAGGCAGACGCTTCTGGAATACCTGAAACATTTAGTATGCAATCATGATGTGTAACAGCGATGGTGTGGAACAGAGATTGATCTGGTTATATACAAGAAAATGCAGCTGGAACTAGGTTGGATAAACAAAAATTTAATACTTATGGAATAGTTCTTACATTGCCAAGCACACAAATTGTTTCCGTTAGATATTATCATTTACTAGATATATCTACCAGGGCAGTGATTCCACAAGGATTCATGTCAACTAAAGAACCTTTGTGAGTCTGACTGATGTCCCAGAAGAAAAACAATCAATTTCTAGGCTTGATTCAGATGTCATGTACAAAGTCAGTAGGGAATGGGTAAAATGGGGCTTCATTAGGTTCCAGATGGGCATCATATTAGCCTTCTGTGCTTTGGGGAACGATCATCATTACTGTCTAAGCTAATCTAAGATGGTATACCTAATTTTCTAACAATCAAGATTCAAACATTAAGCTTTCAGCCGCATCTCAGAAGAAGACTGCCATACATTAATCTTATTGCCTTGAGCTATTCAGCAGCTGAAGGTTTCATAAAGACGACAAATATCATAGGAACAAACCTTGTGCCAAGGGTGAGGCTTTATTTGTGGAAACTTGAACTCTGTGTAGTTTGGATTCATGCATTTAATCTCTTCCCTGGTAGGTGTTCCCAGAACCTGTATTATAAGAATACAGCAATTAAGAAATTTATAAATTCTATAAGATTCGTAAGCAGTAGTTTTAAGATTTCAGAGATATTGGTGGTGAGATTTCTAAGCCTTAAACACTGTGAGGATGTCCATGATACCAGAACTGATTTTATTCCTAAACATGACCAATCTGATTAAAAATCAAAGCAAGTTCTTCATAACAATTTTTTAAAAAAAAAGGGAAAAAAGAAAAACAGTATTACTTTCTTATAACTAGCAGATATATTTGTTCAGAATGAATTTTTGAATTTAGTTCAGCTGTTTACCATTTTTCAGCTTAATATGGAGACTGAAAAGTTATAAACTTTATTTTATATATTTGACATCATAACCACATGCATCAGTTGCTGGATAAGTGAGATCAGGTTCAGACTTATAGTGATTTGGCATATCACCTTTATAATTTCAACAAGTTGATCGACTCCACTCTCTCCAGGAAATAAGGGCTGCGCGGGGATCAGAGAGATAAATTAGAATGAAACAAATAGGTGAAAAATTTGAACTAGAAACATTTAGATCTCTAAACTACCTGTCCAAGAAGTAATTCAGCCATTACGCAACCAGTTGACCATATATCTATTGCAGTTGTATATTCAGTGGCACCAAATATGAGTTCAGGAGCTCGATAGTATCTCGAACAGATATAGGACACATTGGGTTCTCCTTTAACCTAATGAAACCAACATAGAAATAAGCAGAAAGTAGTAAATAATAACCCGTTGCACAAAAGACTCACCAACACTTTAGCGCTTCCAAAGTCACAGATTTTCAGTTGATGAGTGTGCGGATTCACCTGGAAGTAATTCATGAAATTCAGTATCTTCAGAGTTAAACTGAAATGACTAAAACGCAATGAGAACTCCACCAATCAATTTCATACTGGATATTCAGCAGGACTATTGATCTTCTTTCTTTCTTCCCTTACTTGGCACAGTAATGCATTACCATTATCATTAACGATCAAGTATACCAACTTTTCTTAACATAATCTCTGACACATCTCAAGTGTGATTGACAAAAGATAGTTTCATATTCCTAGATGGCAAGGAAATAATCCTCACAAGCAGTCATCTTCAAAATTCATCTTCTCAATCAGAAAAAGTACCTTATCGCAAACTTCCATCTTTGATTGAAATAAAGAGAAATAGATAAGTCTTAATCTCCGTAAGCATTGGGTCATGTGAAAATCTTAAATGATATTAAAATTTTCAGGCGCAGAGATTTAATACAAACTTCTTTTTCATCCTAACATAACAACAGTAGATTTTTTTCAAGATTGAAAAATGCATGAGTTACTCAAGTTCCCCTTTGGTTTCATTAAGCATACACCATTTTAATTGAAGGGATAGAGATGTTTGGTTCAGTGTCATATACAACTAGTAAAAAATTTATCATTAGAAGACTCATGGAATGGTACTGCAGCAGAAGTTCTAATAATTTGTGTGTGCACGCCAGCTTGAGTGTGTGTCTGAATGTGTTCATGCTGTTCATATGGACAACTAACTAACTAACAACCATATGCCACAACTGGACTTAAACCTGGAGACCTAAAGTTGAAGTAGCATTCAATTTTACAAATACATTGCTCCAGATGCAGAATTTATCAAAAAATTTCAAACTTCAGAGACTGAAAGGAAACATCTTACAAGTAAGTTCTGAGGCTTGATGTCACGATGACATATGCCTATACAATTGTGTATATAAGCAAGTGCCCTGCATATCTGCACCCAGAAAGAAAATTTAGGCAAATGAGATATTAGTAGAAACATGAATAACTAATATCATAATCAGGTCAAAAATCCCTCAATTTATAGCACTTCCATTAAATTTTCTAGTCCAAGCAGCCAAACGGATTTTAGGTAAAGTAAGATATTTAACTAAGAGAAAGTAAGAGCAAGGCAACATGAGATCCAAAAAGGAAACATTACGGCGCGTAGGCCTGTTTTCTCAATGTCCAGGCACTTATCCAATAATGGTTGATTTACCACAAGCATTATCAATAGCAAATAGAAATTTTTTCTAAGATCAGGCATAGAAGTAAAGAATCAATTGCCAACAATGGTTTTAGCTTCCCATATAACTCCACCACTCCTTTAAAATTACACTGACGAATAATGTTGAAACATAATAAATATAATGAGTTTAAATGCAGGTATGCACTTCTCTCGCTATGAGGTCTCCATCGCATCTAAATGGAGTAACTCGAATATACTCCATCCTAAGTGGAGATTGAAGTTGTGAATGTGCATTTGTGTGAGACACATCTGAGCATATCTGCCAAATAAAACACACTTCAGTAAAGATAATAATCAAAGCAAAGTAGGCTGCACCCTTTGACCAATAGAACTTTGGTTAAAAAACCTCTATGGGAGAATTTGTATATTAAAATGATGTGCTGACAATCACATCAACAAACTGATAGATCTGCTAACATTTGATCCTAAGGGAGTGTATGGAATAGATTTGTGCGGTAAAAAGTAATTAGGGGAGTTGTGAAAAATGATTTCCTTTTTAAAGAATGTATGGTTGAGAATGAATTGGCACAAAAATCAATAAGAATTGACTCTTGCAAAATCAATTTCATAAGGAATCTAAATATCAAATCATTGCCCCTATATCCTTGCTTGAGTGCATGCACTCCCACATCAACGGAGAAAGGATTCTGCAACTGCACATTAATTAAGTGATGGAGACCCTAATGGGATATAAAATAAGATTATTTAGTTTATTTCAATTTATAATAATTTCTACTTTGATTAGGATTAGTTTTTTCCCCTTATTAAACTGGGGTCTCCTTAATTAGTTTTCCACCTTCATTAGATTTTTCTTCATCCCGATGTAAAGAAATTCTTGCTTCGGCAATCTGCAGACTATTATTATGAATTAAATCTGATTTCTTCTTCCAGAATTCTTGTGATAATTCTGTCTTTTCATCACTGTCTTATTCTCCTCCCATTTCTATCTCCCTCCTCCTACCCTATATGATGGGGTCTTGCTTCTATAATTATCTACAGATTATTATTAATTAAACATTATTTCTTCTCCCCGAGCCCTTTTTGACCAATTTCTTAATTCCCCAGTCCGTCCAATTCTCCTCCCTTCTCTATCTCCCTCGTACATTTCACTCTTCTATATTTATTTGTTCTTACTCATATTTCATTAAGCATCATTAAGACTTCTATGAGTTAGATTGTTGGAAAAAATACAATCAAGGAAAAACATAGTGATAGGCATAGCATCCGTGAATATATGCAGCGGTAGATCTTCCAGCTGTGAAACAACAAAAATGATTATTGTCTACTTGAACAATCTCACACATACTTAGCAGGAGAAGTAACCTACTAACATTCATCTGCGGTAAGCACCGGGAAACAAGGGAGATATAGAAGTTTAGGTGATCATCAACAGGCAAAGGAAATCAAAAGACATATAATCAGATGAAACAAAATTAAATAAACAATCAAAATGCAATACATGCCTGATAAGTATAAAGTTTGACATATATCAATGGCATTCTTTGGTTCATCCTGCTGTATTGCCTTGCAATTCGATTAACGGTGTCAGGAACATATTCAAGAACAAGATTCAGATACAGTTCTTCTTTGTCTGTTGTTGAAAAGAATGAATGCTTTAGGGCCACAATGTTAGGATGATCCAACATTTGCATAATCTGCAACTCCCTATTCTTGTAGCGCTTGTCTTGAAGAACCTTCTTTATAGCAACAACTTCTCCAGTCTCTTGGCATTTTGCCTGTTGTAAGCATTTTTAATCAGTAAAACAAATAGGATAACACAGGATGTGAATCTGAACTCAGACCACAAAGCTTACTTGCACAACTACACCAAAGGATCCAGTGCCAACAACATGTTCTGCCATGTAACTCACGACCTGTAAACCCAATTTAAAATGCATCAGGACATAATTAAAATAAAATATATCCTCAGCATCTGAAGTCAAAGTTCTACAGATTAGCAACCACCGACTTGATTGGATTGACCATTTCGACCACCAGTGGTGATCCTTATAACATGTCCAGCTTCAGCACCCACACCGTCAATTATTTCAGGTTCACTATCCTGCGTCCCATGAGAAATCGTAAGTGAGATAATTACATTAAGTTCATGATAAACTAGAAGTCATACATGAAATATTGTATGAGTGTTGGCCCGTAAATGACTATGAGATGAGATGGTGAACTTAGCAGAAACGATGATGTTAAAAATGAATCTGTATTCCTAAAAGGTCGCCAACCTTTGCAAAAAGTAACAACTTCATCCCTAACCTTTTTTTTAAGCATGTAGGTCCCCAACCTTTCAAAAATATACACAAAAGGTTCCTACATGCTATTTTTATCAATTTTCATTATTCACTTTTTCTATGAAGACAATTTTACCCTTTATTTAAATTAAAAAAATAAGATCACAAATTTTAAAAAAAATTATTTTGATCTCTCTGCCGCTTACTCTTTTACACACTTATACATATTCATCTGTATATCGTTTTCTCATCTACTCACTTAACACAAGCTATACATACACACTGATCACTATATTTTCTTTTCCATTCACTTACCTACTATCACCACCACTAGTGTCATAGTCACTTTAAATGTGATTGATATTTAAGTCATAAAAATTGGAACAGTTAAAAATGTATGAATTTTTCTTTCAGTAAAAATTGAAGGTTTGAATTATTGGTGTTAAAAAAAAACAAATGGAAGGATTTCTTCCCCATTATTTCCGCTATAACCTCTCTCATTCCAAAATTTTACATCTAGATATAGCTAAAAATGGAGTAACTAATCGGAAAAAGCAACAAATTTTTTCATTCTTTTATCTAAATCTTTTGGATTTTTTGAAAGGTTTTTAACTAATTTCCTTTTATTTCACACAACGAGGGTAAAATTGTCATTTTGTAAGCATACAAATGTGAAAATGGATAGAAATTGCCTATAGGGACCTTTTGTGCATATTTTTAAAAGGTTGGGGACTTATATTCTTGAAAAAAAAAGGTTAGGGATGAAATTGTTACTTTTTGCAAGGGTTGGAGACCTTTTGTGAAATTTACCCTTCCTAAAATGGAAAAAGAAAAGGAATGAGAAAATGCATTCACAAGTAGAGATAGTGTCCAATGTGGACAAAAAAGGGAGGAGGACTTAGAGCTTGTTTGATTCTCTTTATAACTTCACCTACTACTGATTTGACAACTGCTCATTTATAACAACAAATTTCAAACTTTTATTAAATCTACAACACTCATTTGAACTCATTATAATTTCTCATTATAAATCAATGTCAATGATGAGAATCAAACAGCCACTTAACTCTTCAGTGGCTGAAGCATGTTCTATATGGACCTTAAGAGATTCCTATTTATGAGAGTGAGGTGATCGCAATCAAGCAGGTCAGAGAGATAGAAGTGGATCAAAATAACATCGTTTCTGGTGGTTGCTAAGGACCTAGCTACATTACAGCATCCTCCAGCAATGAACTAAGTAAAATGGCAAAATGAAATCCATGTAGCCAACCCAAATGTTTTGGGGAAATCATCAAGTATAATGTTGGTGGAGTTCAGAGAAAATAAAGTTGCTTAATTAGAAGACCAGTTTGCTTAGACTAACACAGAAACTAGTCACTGCAACAGCCAGTTAATTACTAAAATAATGGCAATAAACCAAAATTAGATGAACTGACAAACGCTTAAAAACTTACCCTATCATCATCAGGATCTGATTTGTCCCTCAATCTCATTTCTAGCATCTCCCTTCCAAGCCAATCAACTGAACTAGATGACCCCTTGAAACCATTGGAAGATCTTGAACTACCAGCTCCTCCATGTCCTAGGCCCGAAGATGCCATGAGTGGTGTGATGAGTTTTAATGTGCTGGTATCTGCTCCTTTCAGAATAATCTTCTGTGACACAGCTATCCAAAGATTCTCTTTTCAGGATAATTGCTCGTGATGCCCTTTTCCATCTCAGTGATACTTCTGTCTATCTAACATATTAACAAACTTGCTAAAGACCATGCCAAGAAGGAAAAAACGATAAGGGATAATAAATCAGGGATTAGCCTTCATAAAATTTTGTATCCAGTACCATATAAAGCAGAAGGTACAACCTGGTTTAATCATGCCCACCCACATCTCTGAGGAGTAATGACAATGAATGGAAAAGAAAAAATATATACTAGTGTAAGAACGACAATGTGATGGGAAGTCGAATGAAATGCATTTTCTCCTGAATAACATTCTGTTTTGACATGCAGCAAACATAAACGGTACACTGACATTGATATTACAGAAGGCTGATATGAAATTCTCCAGATAATTTATTATACATATCAAGAAAGCTCCATGCATTTGTTTTCGCTACACTCCCTCATAAGAAAGACATTATGCAGCCAAGTGCTAGCCAAGACGTAACTTTTAATGCAATCTCGAAAATAGAATACAGGTCTAAAAGACACTGGCCACATCATTTATACCACATGCAGCAATTCTGCAGATTATTCATAAGAAATAGATTGTACAGGTGAAAAAGTTGATAGAAAAGGTTCCACATAAATTGCGTAGGTTTCCTCATCTAGTTAGTATGACATTTGGTTAAAATCATCTTAGGACTTATAAGCCCAAGTTGATCCCTTTGGGTCTCTTGGTCTATGATGAACTTTTATTTGATGGAGAAGTGTGACTTTCTCTGTGATTACACTTATCGTGGTGAGGCTGTGTAGACAATGCATCCTTAGGTTCAGTTCTGTCAGGCACTTCAGGGAGTAACAAGCAGCTATGTGATAAACATGCCTGACAGGATAAATAAATACAGGCTTCCAAGTCCAAGTAATTAAGTCAACATGACGAAAAAAATACAAAAGAGAGAAAACAGTTAGTATGATGACTTAAGACTCTTATCATAGCACGTGTACTGCCAAGAAAAGGCATCGTCATTGGCATTGGATGAAACTGGCAAGGCAAGTCCCATTTCATCTGTTCTCTCTTTTATTTAAATTAGTTCCTTTTTGGTTCTGAGAGTTGGGTTTTATGCAAAACAACTGAGAGTCTCTTCAACAAAAAAAAAAAAAAAGCCTAAAGGTAGAGGCCCGAAAAAGTAAAAAAGCACCAAAATGGCAGGGCGAGAAGTGCATGCTGCCCACCTCAAGGCATAACCTTTGAGGCTCTTGAGGACACGCTTGTAAGGAGGAGTGACCCAAGCTCTTAGCAGTAATCCCTCATACAGACTTGCATTATTACCACTCAATCTTCTAGTTCTTTGAAACTATAACTCATCAGCAGACTGTAATTCAAAAACAAAAACATGGATTCAGTCATAATGCAGAATTCCTCCTCGGGAACCACCGCAAAAGCCAAATAAATTTATAATTGCAAAAGACATGGCCCGATATGGTAAACAAATTTCCCTCAGATTTCACACAGACGATCTACAGCAATTTACCTAACCAAGCAGATCTAAGAATCCCACACCAGCCTAATTAATCTACACCGCAAACTTCCCAACTCAATGCACTCGCTTCAAACGACGAATCAGAACCGATAACCAAAAAAAAAAAAAAAAAACAACAGAAAACAAACTTGCTCAGAAACCGTATTCACTCACCTGGATTGAGGTTTCTCCAAATCCGAAGCAAATTCCGAGCATCTATCCGAGCCTTGAGCTCCCAAAATGATTCTACACTAGTTAAATATATTTTATATTAATCCCGAAATCTGAGATTTTGAAGAAAATTAAAAAAAGTTGATATCAAAATCAAGAGCGTGCACTGTTGGTATTGATTACAATCGGCTTCTTTATCCCTTTTTCTTATTGTGGACTTTGGAGCATTACTTTTTTTATCTCTATAAAATTTCAACTGTGGAAAGTGATTGTGCGTATCTGTATGTGTTTTGCGGATTTTGATACACCCACACTGACAGTGTGAGATAGCGAATGTGGACAAAACTATACCGGGTAGAGTAGTACAGTAGGAATACTGTCAGTTAACGAAACTTTCCAAGAATAAAAATGGGGGCTTTTTTTTTTTTTTTTTTAAAAATGAAATAAACTAGGGACAATTGTGTTAGACGTCTTCAACTTCTTCAAAAAGTAAAACCAAGTCCCTGATCTTTTATTTTTGGCAATCAATTATCTTATTTTCATTTAAGGAAAAATTTTTAATACTCCAAGAATATCTATGGCTAATTAAGAACCTACATATATGTTCACGTGTGTAAATTGAACAATAAATTGGAATCTTTGAATTCATTTACGGAATCTTAATTTAGCCAGAGAAGACGGAACAGATACTATTAGAGTACTAGAAATTTTTTCTTAAGTTAACAAGCTGTCAAAGATCATTTGAATGAATATAGGGTCCAAACTTCTGCTAGTTTAACTATTGGCATTTCTCTTAATACCTTTTTACCTATTGTTGTTGTAAGAATAACAAATATTATTCTATTTATGTTATAATATGGTTTTTTTTTCATGGTAGAAATCAACAACAAAGTTCGAGGGAGAAGAGTGTTATTTACATGATGTTTCCTTAAACTAACGAATAATGTTTGTTTTCTTAACTTGTAGGAGAAAAAATCTATTTAAAGTTGGTAGTTAGTTACACTCTTTGTTCATTTTATTAAGCATCGAATGAAAATTAATGGTAGACCCAACATACAATTGTACATAATGCCATTCGACAACTTGTTTAACCCAAGCTTATGAACTTTGTTGCAAAAAGGGTAAAAAGTACAATATAAATTGCACTTTTTAAAAAGACGTAAGGCCTGAAATACAAATATATTCAAGTTTTGCTTGTTAAAAGCTACTATTTAATTTCAAAGTAGACCACATGTCAATTATCTTTTTATGTTGTTTAGATAGTATAATTATAGCTAATTACAGGTTCAATCAAGAGGTTACTAATTTTTAAAATCACGGTCATTTAGCACTTTTATTAAAGTTTATAGGTAGATTATAAAAAATATTAAATATATTATAAATTTTGAGGATTTTATTTAAAGGCAATATAAAAATAACAAGTTTTAAATGTTTACATCTAAAGATTACACAATTTACTTGTGTGAAGAGATCGGAAGAGCTCATGTTAGTATAGATGAGGGCAATTGAACCCTTGATAAATTATTTAGGAGTTAATTAGGATGTCATTAAATGAAATAAATGAGAAATTTGAATTAAAATTTTATTAAAAAACTCAATACCTTTGTCCTATTGTTCCAAATTTAAGGTGCATAAGCCAGGTGTCCCCACTTTGTAGATTATAACCCTGGACCAAAATGAATAGAAAAATGGTATACGTGCAAACATATCATGCACGAGGAAAAACCTGAGACAGCCAAATAACCAAAAAACCCACAAATTAAACGCAGTAGTAGTAGTTCAGCAGTCTTCTGTCTCTCCTCAAATTAAATGCAGTAGCAGCAGCAGTTGTCGGAATACTGGAGCAGCAGCAGCCATCGTTCAAGCACCCCGCCGGATGGTGGCGCCACCTTTCGTGGCGCTGCAAATGTACAGCCATCGTCGTTGTTGGAGCCACCGGAAGCAGAGTGGAAGGGTCTTTAGGGGTCTTTGGAACGTTGCAGGAACGACAAGGAGAGTGGAAGGGTCTTTGAAGCTTGAAGCTTTGCACCATTGTTGAGAGTTTCTCTGAGAGTGGATCCAATTTTTGGGGTCTGGAGGTGGGTTGGGGGTGGGGTGTTCAATTTATCGTGAGATATTGCCTCGGGTTTTTTCTCGAGTAAAATATCACAGTACATGTATCATCACTCCTATAAAAGTACTATTAGTGCATTGCGCACAGTTTCCCATACTGAATTGATACGTATGAAAAAGGAGAATGCCAGTGCTAGTTGTAAATAAAAGAAGTTTAACAATATGTTATACAAAAAGTTACATGCCTTATGTAATTGTTATTGATATAAAAGTTATTTTCACTGTAGGTTTCTAACTTTTTAATTTTGTATCAATTTTGTCCATATTCTTTTTTAGGACTACTAAGTCTCCAATCTTTCATTTATTATCGTATTACATCCCCAACGTTACATTACGTCCTTAACCTTTCGATTTTCACCATTAACCCCTATAAAAAAAACTATTATACCCTTAATTCTTTATTTCCACTATAGGTCCTCTATCTTTTAATTTCTATATAATTTTGTCTTATTATTTTTTGAGTGCTTATAAGTCTAATATTTTATTTTTTTGTCACGTTGTATATCTATTAATACTTTTCATGCTAACATTTTAATTCTTATTATTAATATCTAATAAAAATTTCATTCAATTATGCTAGAGCAAGTTAGAGTGTGTGGATTTTTTATTTTATATTTGTTGACGTCAAATTCAGCCTTCAATTCAACAAGCAAGATTTGTATTCACGGAAAATTCATATTTGAATCGATTTATGCAGTTAATGTGTAAAGGTAAGGAATATTTGTAATAAATGGACGATAGTAAATGTGTCAAAGACAAAAAAAATGAGATTTTTGGGTGTCTCTCTATTCTCAACTTCATTTATCTCTATTTATAGTGTAAACTTACAATTTGCATGAAAACAATGATTACATGTATTTAATGTCAAACCCACAAAAATAACGCAAGGGTCAAATCGGCTAAGATTAATCTCTCACTTTTGACTAATGGCTATCTAGGTCATGCATAAGATGGGTAACCACCGCTTCGCATTTAATGCTAGAGTCCCATCAGTTGTAAGTGATAAGATTTTCTATCTGGGTTCCCAAACTACTGTTTAGGTGGCAAGCTTGCTAGGTCACGAAGCTAGATTGAGGAGCCATGAGCTTATTGGCGTAGTGGCTAGACGTCTTGAACCTCGGGAACGTTTGAAGGGAGATTCGTCCCTAAGGTCGCTAAAACGAGTTTCCAGATCTCTTTGTCGTTTGATCGCTAGGTCGATGAGTTGGGTGAGGCGCTCGGGGGCCTGTTTCCAAGACCCTCCGACCGTTGACCTTCGTTGACTTTTGACCTTCGTTGACATTTGTGACCTGGTAGCTACAATATTGTTCTTTATGTTTTATTTAAATAATTAATAATATGAAAATTTTAATAGATATATTAACAGTAGAAATAAAAAATATTAGTATGAAAAGTATTATTAGGGATAAAACATTTCTTTCTTTAGCCTTTCAATTATTAATGTTAATTCTAATTAAAATTACCATTAAACCTTTAATTATTTAAGTAAAAATAAAAAATAAAGAACAATATAAAATAAAAACTCCATATGTCCTAGCCTATAGTGATAATAATAAAAAAAAACTCAATCTATATTAAACTTGATGAATACCTAATTCGCATAAAAAAAGTTTCCGATCCGAGAGGCAATACAACAAATCATGATCACATATCACATAGTGGATCTAGATCAACATGAATCTACAAAAAAATTATTTTCAATTTACAAAAATGAAACTGAGCCCTAATGCACTAATTCTAATTTTTTATAGGGATATAACAAGATAAAAAATAAAATGTTGGACTACTAAGTACTCAAAAAATAATGAGGACAAAATTTTATAGAAATTGAAGAGTTGGTAACCTATAGTGGAAATAAAGTATCAAGGGTGTAATAGTCATTTTCATAGGGGGTTAATAGTGAAAATTGAAAAGTTAGGGACGTAATGTAACGTTGAAGATGTAATGTGATAATAAATAAAATATTAGGGACTTAGTAGGCCTAAAAAAATAATAAAGACAAAATTAATGTAAAATTGAAAGGTTAGAGACCTATAGTGAAAATAACCCTTAAAAAACATCTGACATTAAATGTGTTGGAAAATATGGTGTCTCAAGTAGGGACATAGCTATAAATTTTTTGACACAGCGGGAAAATTTAGGTCGATAATATATATTGAAAAAGTTGAAAAAAAAAAAATGGGCTGCATGGGCTTTTGATCTGTCAATGCCGTCAAGTGTCATTTTTATTGAACATTTTGTCAATCATTTTTTACAAATAACAAAACTCTTACCAAAAAATTTAGATTATAACTGTGTTAACACATATTCGTCTTAAGAAGGTGATCGTCATCACAAGTATTATCATCACAAACACAAGTAAAATCCAAGTTGAACAGAAATGGTGACAGAAGGAGTCCGGCTATGGAGAGCTCACCTCTCGCCTTACGGAGAAGCAACTGCCACATGGCTATTGCCTCTCCGTAAGGCGAGAGGTGAGAAAATCACGTGATAGAACTCGACTGATTCCCACAAGTAATATTTGTTCTTACTTGAGATTTCCTCAAAGAGTGGAAAAAAGCGATCTCAAGAAAAAGGCCTCAATTCCCTTGGACGGGGTTCGAGGCAAGGATCATATTCCCATGCCTATCTGCATCTTGTTTGACAAGTGGATATAGAAAGCTTGGCTTATTGTTTATTTGGGACTCCTTTATACATTTGTCTTATTTCCTTTCAATACTTTGAAAGTACCACAATTTTTTCCAACATTGTGCACCGTGAAGAAAAGTAGAAAACTCTCAAGTCTGACCTGTGATTTTCCATAGATGTATCATGATGTAAACCTTACTATTGTAAGTTTCATTTCAATATGAATCTTTCCTGTAGAATGAAAGATCTTACTTTATACATCCAAAAATCTAAGAAAAACAATAAACCACACGGCGAACATTATATTCCTACGGCATCCAGAAGCTCGGAGTGTTGAGAGACAGAAACGAGCGAATTGGCCACAATGGCACCACCGGCAGCAACTGCGGGGACTCCTATGCCGGGAAATGTCGAATCTCCACAGCGATAGAGTTGTGGGATTGGAGTTGAATGTCCAGGAAACGAGTCTTTACCCGCTTTTATAGCTGGTCCATAAGTTCCTCGATTCCTTCGAAGAAATCTTTGATGTGTCAACGGTGTCCCGACTAACTTGACCTCACACTTTGCACGGTCAAAACCTGGACCAAGTGCGCGCTCTACAGCCTTCCACATTACCTGGAACAGAAACCAGAGAGTGTTTTAAGTTCAAAGAATTGATCGGAGTAAAGACACGAGTATGGTTAGATAGCAAGCCAAGAATTTCATTTGTGAAGAAATTGAAAAGTTTCTTCAATAAGAATAGAAAAATATGATCCAGGTCAATCTCAGCTTCTTGAAGAACAAGGAAAGAAAGCTTGTTTTATAGTATTGTCTACTATGCCATGACTAAAATACGCCTGATAAAATTAAAATTAAAACAAATCTAAGCTTGTAAGACAGGCCAAAGAGAGCTAAAGCAAAATGCACAATCAATAAGAGTACCTCGGATCGTCGAGCCTTGAGTTCCTTGTACTCGTTACTTCTGCGGTCAAGTCCTTCCCAAATTTCGAATGGTTCTGTTCCTGGTGTATAGGCATGCAACACGTGTTTTCCGGGTGGAGCAAGATCTGGACTTAGCACACTCGGTACAGATATTAATACAACATTCTGATCAGCATCGACTCCTCTCTCCCAATCGTTTACAACTATATGATGGATTCCCAGGTCTTCACGTATACCCTAATCAGCAAAAACCATCTGTTTTAAGTATTAACATGTATGAGGTAAATAAACAGAAGCTGGGTAATTAATAAATAGAACAAGTAGAACACGAAGCTCATGAAGGTATTTGACTAGAGATTCAATCAAACTGAAAGAGAATAAGAGATTTGCCAGTTGCAGTGAATGTGTAATAAAAGATTAGCAGAAAGTTTTTAACCAATGTTAGTGTATTAAAGAAATCGTCTGTAATAGAAAATAACTGAGATCCTACAGCATCTCACCTCAGCATCAAAACCCAAATGCAGGTGCATAAATGATTCACATTGTGGAGTCTTTTTAATCCTGTCTTGATAAGACTTTGGAACAACTTCCTTGGGCAATAAACTCAACGTGTCCCACATGGATGCATTGCTGACTACAGCTTTTTTAGCACGGATAAACTGCAGTAAATAATTTTCTTACCAGCTTACAATTAGGAAGCATATTCATATGTGTATAAGAATCTCATCAGAGATTGTACAATCGACTCACTTGTCCACCTCTTAGCCTCACCCCGATAGCTCGACCGTCCTCAACAACAATATTTTCTACATGGCTTCTGAGAGAGAGACGGCCACCAAACTTCTGTAAACCCCGCACAAGAGCGTCAACAACTCCCCCACTGCCATGAAGTGGGTATTCTAAACAGCAACCGGGCTTATACCACTCTGAAAACATGTATATCTGAAAATACTTGAGTTTAGTCATATCATGTCTTGAATCTTAACATGACCCAGAAGAAAAAAAAAAAAAAAGGAGGGTGGTATTTCAAAGCGAAATTGTCCTGTCATACAATTTTAAAGTCAATTCAAGTGAAAACAGATCATGGATTCAGAAACTTAGTCGGATAAAATCTTCATATTATATAATTAGCAAAAGTAAATACGCAGTCGCAGCGGTGCACAGAACAAGCTCTTTAAAGGAAGAGATGTACATAAGAAAACTGGAAATTTCAAAGTCTTGAAAGCTTTACAACAAATAGTTACCATCTCGGCAGCAAGTATGCCATCTGATTTCACTCCTGCAAGCAAAAACGATAGAAGATCCACCCAATTGCGTATAAAAGAGATCGGAAGCTCTAAGGAGTCAATGACCTCTATGAAAGGCCTGAGAAGCTTAGTAGCACCAAGGGCTCCCTGAGGTCCCATTTGAGCAAAAGATTTTAAGAGAGACGGTGCATATCTAGCACCAGCAGTTGAAAGAACACCCCAGTCACCTCTGATAGACAGAGGGGGTAGGGCCATTGCAGCTGCAGATAATGGAAGTATTGCATCCTGCAGGAGACATAAATTTACATCCAATTAGAAGATATACATGCACAGTCACAGATAAGCAATAAATATATATATATATATATAGATAGAGAGAGAGAGAGAGAGAGATTTCATATACAACGTACAAAATTCAAGACATTCCCAGATGATGTATACATACAAATACAGGCTAAATGGAAAATAAAGGATACTCACAAGAAGTTTTCTCCATTCTTGCACTGCATTTTGACCTGCATACTTCTCAAGATCCTGAAGAATAATTAATCACAATTAGCACCTTTTTTCAGTTGAGAAAGTGACATAAAAATATTTTAATTTGATCCTCAGTAATGATACAAGTGCATCTGACTCTATGGAAAATTCATAAACACCAAAACACAAAAGCAACAACATTATGCACTTCATTTTATAATTGGTATCTCCCAAAGCTACTGGCAGTAGATTAAAATAAACACCAAGTCAAGTACCTAATTATATACTCTTGCAAAATTGCTACTGTTATTCGGTCAAGGCTTAGAAACTCACAACTGAATGGTATATAAAGAATGAGGGATACTGTTCGAAACCATAATGGGAAGGGAGCTAAGAACAAAGTTTACCTTGAAAAATTCTGTTGGGCCTATGCGCGACAAGAATTCACCTTCAGGTATGTATACCATCCATGAATCATAGGTTGTGCAGGGAAGTGATTCACCTAAGGCATCAAGGACCTGCAAAGTAATTCACGAAAGGTGAGAAATTTAAATACTCATGTACAACCATCATAATTCAAGTTAGGAAATTTCATACAATATGCATCTTTTAATAAATTATTTGGTTGCTGAGATACGTTCCGTGAATCAATGCATGTTTGAGATGGGCCACAAATCACAAGTAACACCTAAATTTCCACTGAGCCCTTGCCAGTGGAAATCTTGAGAGATGAATTTCTCATTCTTTGATCACTAGAACTTGGTCAGACAATGTTACTTATGATGCCAAATAGCAGTTATGGTATATTAATCCTTAAATTGAGCATAAGAATTCTGCCATGGACAACAATAAAGCCTGAATAGCACACATGAATTCAATTCATCAAACTTATAAATTAAACACATTGGACCAAAAATTGCATATAAAAATATGATTACTTGTGCGAGTGGGTTGGCCTGAGGACCTCTTGATTGAAATCCAGAGTAGAGAGAAGGGCCAGAATCAAACTTGTAGCCTTTAACATCAAAAGAATGAGCAGCACCCCCGGGCAAATCATGACTTTCCAATACCAATACATCTTGCCTGTATCTAGCCAGAAGTCCGGCACAACAGAGTCCCCCAATGCCACTCCCTATAACAATAACATCTGCCTCCGGCTTGCCTGCACATCACACTGCAGTCACATTAAAATATTCCTCAGAGTTAGAATCCATTCATTCATCGATGAAATTATCTCATTACTTTAGATTATATCATTCTACTTCCACGCAGTATAAAATCCCCCCAACAAGAAGAAAGAAAAAAAAAACCCATATTTGTGCGAGTGTGATTTGTCAAAGGAAGGACAAAAACAGAGGATGGACCTTGGAAGGACTGCTTTTGAGGAAGTGTTGTAGTGGGATAGCCATTGGAGTTAGTCTCAGAGCCATTGCTGGAACTCCGCGCCATAAAGGTCCGGCTTCTGCATTTCGATCCAAAACCAGAGTGGGGTCGGAGTTGAAGAAAGTCGGGCGAGAAACGAATACTGCTGCCCCCTAACGCCATGGATGAAATTCACCAGTGTATACTTGTGTAGTTGTGTGATGTGTATACTCCAAAGTGTGACGCCTGTATCTTCATGGGAACGAGGATGATCGATGACGTGGCGCTTGTTGAGCGCCCATTCAATTTGTGGATCAGTTTTTCCGGGTATGGGCCAAAAATCCGAGCTCCAACAGTACCCAAATCCGGCCTGAATATACCCAAACTCGATCGGGCAATATGTAAAAATTTTTAGAACATCCACATTGGTAGTGCTAAAGTAAGTTATTAGTGGAGTTATTAGTTAACAACTTAAAAAACAACCTACATTGATGGTGTTAAAGTAGTTGCTAAAAACATTTAATTTAACAAATTGTTAGTTTTATTGTTAAAATTAATAACAAACTAAACAATTTATGTTATATTATTTAGCACTCCTAGTGTTACATACTATTATTCTTTTTATTTATTATCTAAAAAGTAAATGCAAAAATATTATAAGTAATCTTATGAGTGAATTTACGAAAATTGGAGACTTGAAGTATTTAAAACAAAGTTAAAGACTCAATTAATAGAAAGTGTAAATGTAAAGGTTGAGACTATATGTGCAATTAACGCAGCAAAAACATCAAAAACAAGTTAAATACACATTTAGTCACCTAACTTACCTTTTTGTTTTTAAATCATCATTGATCTTTAACTTGTTACCCATTACTAACTGAACTTATCAATGTGTTACCCATCCATCAATAAACTTATAAAAGAGATCGGAATCTGTCACTAAGATAGATTCCGTTAATTACATTTAACAAAAAAGATGGCGTGGTTTAACGACAAAGTGACATGACTTAACAGTTCCGTTACGTGGCAAATAAAATACTTATATGGTCATTAAACTATTTAAGGTGTTACTGATTGATCACTAAACTTACCTTTAAGTTACTAATTCATCATTAAACTTTAACGTGTTACTAGTTAGTCATTAAACTTACATTTAAGTTGTTAAACCATCATTGAACTTTGGCGTGCTATCCGTTAGTAACTGGATTTACAAAATGAGATCAATGTATAACGTATTCCGTTTCCCAAACTGATATTAATATATTTTTTTCTTTTTTTTATAATATTATTGTCTACTTTAACCGCATCTCACAACTTCCCCAATACCATTTTGAGATAGAATGTAATTTTCTATATTGGGTTATGCTGGCTAAGTAATAAACTCTTAATGTATTCTCTTTTTAGGACTTTTTGTGCAGTGCCGTATAAGTGATTATCGGAATTTATTATTTATCCCAGTATAGAAAATTACAATATATCTTAAAATGGTACTAGAGACTTTGTGAAATGTGGTTAAAATGAAAAATAGATATTAGTATTGTAAAAAAGAAAACAAAAATATAAATATCAGTTTGGGAAACGAACGACACGTTATACATTGATATTGTTTTGTAAACTCAATTACTAACAGGTGGTATGAAAAATGGTCAATAATGGTTTAGTTACTTAAAGACAAAATTTAGTGACTAGCCAGTAACATGTTAAAATTTAGTGATAGATTAGTAATTTAAAGGTGAGTTTAGTGAGCAACCAGTAACACCTTAAATAGTTTATTGACCATAGATGTATTTCATTTGTCACGTAAAATAGTTGTTAAGCTTAGTTACTTTGCCGTTAAGCCACAATATCTCCGGTGTTTAATATAACTAACGGAATCTGTCTTAGTAATGGATGAGAAACACTTTTATAAGTTCAGTGTTAGATAGGTAACGCTCTGTTAGTTCAGTGAGTAACAGGTAACAAGTCAAAGATCAGTTATGATGATTTAGAAACGAAAAAATAAGTTGAGTGACTAAATGTGTATTTAATTCAATGAAAAGTGGCATGCGCGTTTGGGTTTCAAGTACGAGTATTGAATTGACCAAGTCCAGACCAAATATTTCAGTTCGGGTTCAGGTTTGATCTCTTGAAAACGGCAAGCCTGTTCGGGTTTGGTCTCGATACAGGCTCGAGTAACACTTCAAGTTTTGTTTAGATTTTCGGGTATCTATCGCATATTATATAAACACATAAATGGAAAAAAAAAGAAACACTTAAATGAGTAAGAATAACAAAAAAATTAAAGTATATATACTACACTTAAACGAAAGTAATAATCATTAGATATATTAATATAATGAACTTAACAATTAGACACTAGTATTTGCCTAGTTGACTTTATTTATATTCTAATTTTAATTTTATAGTTTTATCGTAAACTTACAGTACTGTCAAGTAATTAATAAAAAACAATTTATCTAATACAAATCAAAACTAGTAAAATTTTCATAGAAAAAGTACACATATTTTACACAGATCTAAATTTTTTTATGTGTTTGAAGGAGATGGGTGTAGTAAAGATATAATTGTGAAATGAAAGAAATTGTTTTATGGATTAAGTAGAATCAATTAGAAATTTGAATTTAAAAATTTTAAGTGTAAAAAAAAATATTCAAGTTTTTTTGGGCTTTTCGGGTTTTAACTCAAACTCAAAGTCTGTTTAAACCCATTTGGTTTCAAGTTTGGGTACTCAAGACCTAAGAGCATCCACGTTGATAGTGGTAAAGTTAACTTTCTACATAAGTAAAAAGTAGAGTTTTTAGTGATTGTTAAATGACACCTAAAAAAATTAAATTTAACAATTAATTTGTACCACATTCGTAATTTTAAATAAGTATGTTAAATGTAATTATTAATTCAATAGTCAAATAGTTGACCAATCCCAATTTAATTAAAATAAAAAAATAAATAATAGAATAATGCTATGTAGCACCAGTGGTGCTTGACACCAATTTAGGTGACATCCAATGTGTCATTAAATAATAAGTGAAA
This sequence comes from Nyctanthes arbor-tristis, assembly GCA_963692815.1. NCBI lineage: Eukaryota > Viridiplantae > Streptophyta > Magnoliopsida > Lamiales > Oleaceae > Nyctanthes > Nyctanthes arbor-tristis. The sequence goes on along the minus strand of CAVNYN010282294.1, from coordinate 33,155 downwards.
ATAAATAAATAAATAAAAGATCTATTTAATTCAACTTATCATCTAGTGCCACCTTGATATGGTGCCAAGTACCAGTGGTGCCAAATAGTATTACTTTAATAAAAAAATACTAAAAATGAATAAAAATAATAAAAAATAAAAAGAAAATAAATTTTTATCAATTTAACTACTCATTATACTTACATCCCCTCTTGGTAAAAAATGACAAATACATGCAACAATATATATATATATATATTTTTTTGGGGAAACGATCATGTTCCTTGCCATTTGTTGTAGCAGTGGGGAGGTATAAACAGCAAAATGTGGATGGTGTTTTTATTATCAGAGATGACTACTAAAATTTGTCATTTTTAAGTAAAAGAATAGTGGATAAGTAAATAAATAGGATGAACAGAAAAGTTTTTTTCTTCTTTATGGTTTTTAATTTTTAATTCTTTTTGCTTATATTTAAAAAGTGGTTACTAAAGAAAAAAGAGCGAATGGTATAATTGTCAATTTTATAGGATTAGATACCTTATGCGTAGATTTATAAAGAGTAAAGGATTCACGACTTTAAAAAAAGAGAACTCAACTGATACAATGAACAAAGGTTGATGATCATATATGAAATTTACCCAAATATTAGTAAAGAGTCTCTAGAGTTCAATTTTAATGCTCGACTCTTTAAACTAAAAAACATTTTATTTTACATTTAAAGAGTACTTTTTTTTTTTTAAGGGATTAAGTATTAGAGACGCTCTTAATTGGGTTTATATCAACGTGCACTCCCGGCTCAAATATAATAATCACAGAAAAATATTAATAGGATAGAATTTTAAGAGCAGAGATGAAAAAACAAACAAATTTAACACTTCAAATGATCAATAATCGATAGATTGTTCAACAAGCTTCCACGCCAACATAGCATAACCGCTGTCAACTCCAACCCAAAACTGTATTTCCTTCAAGCTCCCAGATGGGCATTTGCACCTATGATCTCAAGATTTTTATGTACAATTCAGCAAATCTAAGAAGCTAAGCATCTCAATAGCCAGACTGAGTCAGTGGCAAGAAGGGAACATCCATAGCCCTGCCAATGAGTATTAACTCCCATCACCCAAGCATCTTGAAAATGGTGTGTTATATGCGACTATAACCACTTCATAACTTCTTTGATCCTATTCCTAGGTTTGTCAACCCACTTAGTAGAATATATACGGGCATCTGTGGCATTTATGTAAAACTGAAGGAATCTACATTCTTCTCGAGTAAGAATTATTGTCAAGATCCAACCTTGCACATGAAGAATGCTCCCCCAAGCAAGAAAGAAATCCAGCCATGAGTTAGATGCATATAGTGCTTCAATATTGTAGTTGATCAAGAATTTCACTGCAAAAGCACCAGGTGAGATTGTTGATACGGTTATTGCAGAATAAGATTATCATATATGCAGTTTTCCTAGATATACAGCTTCATTATATAGGTATGAGTAGGTAGCAAATCAAGAATACATAATTATTATTTTCAAAAGTTTGCAAAAACAATAAACTAATACACAGTGAAACATTTTTCCGGAAAAGTCTGTCATTGTATGCTTCGATCCCTCACTAATTACCAGGCCCAACCCGGACCCCCCACCAAGACAAGCAGATTGCGCGTTTAAAATACTCCATTTGATTTGACAAAACTACAAATGCAGTTGCCATTCTCCATGATAGATGGGACAACAGTTGTGTTCCATCCAAAAGATGCCAACAATTACTTAAAAGTGCTCACCTTTTATAACAAAATTATGAGCCAGAACTGGACTTTTGAACCCACACTTGTTTCTGCAATTAAATAGAATATTTTGATAAGGGATGCCAAAAAGAACGAGGTAAATAAAACGTGTTTACTCATCAGTCAAGTTTAGAATGCAGACCTCATGGGAACCATGGCCGGAAGAGCCACCTCTTTTCACCGGTTTCCCCTCCACAGAGAAAGAGCTATCTGCATCCTTCACATCATGCACTGATCCTCGCCTACTACCACGCCTATAAGAAACTATAGTAATTCAAAAAAGATCAGTACCAAAGTATGCATTTTGACAACAATAAAGCAGTTATTCTTTAGGCAAAACTAACCAGTGTCAGCAGGATACTGACTACCACGACCACTTCCAGTGAATCTCAACTCATTGCCACGTGCAACAGGCATGTTATGTTTTGTTTCTGGATGAGTACCTAGAAAATCCATAGCATTAAAATGTACAGCTCAGAGCAACTTGATAGAAACAAAACCATATGTTAGCATAAGAGGACACATACAGTTACCAGTTGGAAATGGGGTTCTGAAATTGAGAGTTTAAATTTCCGTGTAGCACTTAAAATTGCAACAAATATACCAGATAGTGTAGTGACCAAACCTTCTCCAGATTCCATTACTTGGGAGGATTGGGAAGTAGAGGATGAAAAAGACCCCTCACTAGCATGTGAGCCATTTGAACGCCAATAGGAGTCCGAGTACCATGATCAGGCCTATCCTTGTTCCTTGCCTGTCTTTCCAGCCTCTCAGTGTGGGTATCACACACATCATTCCCAACTTTTTCCCCAGCAGTTCCACTAAGATCTTTCAGCAATGACTGGACACTTGGCGGGCGAGGAGGTTTCTTATCCCTGTCTTGAGTCAACTCGGATTGCGATTCAGAAAATGATTTGCTTTGACGACTATCCCGGTTCAGAAGAATGCTCCTGATGATCCCTCCACTAGTTTCGCGTTGCTGGTTCTGTTTAAGAACAATGAAACAATGTAAAATTTTGGCAGAAGATGCATTCTGTTCAAGTGATGAAGCACCAGAAAGCCACAGAAGAATAGAACAGAATTCTATCAGTGTGTTTGGATACTCCATTTATAAACAGATCTGTTTATAAACTGCCACCTGGCATCTTGGTTTCTCTTTTTTCAAAAAGTCAAACTGCACTTTTTGACTTTGCATAGAAAACAACCAATTCTTTATCATTCTTTTTTTAAGGACATGACAGTTCTGGAACAAAATACGGAATTAGAGCATATTCCATGCTATTTTCCCCCCACTAATAACTAAGTCATGCATACATAAAATTTAATAGGTAGTGAAGTATCCGTTTCCCCATTATTATACAACATATACAACTCTATATGATGTTCATGTTAAAAATGAATAGAAATAACTCTTCATTAACCTTCATAGAAAGCTCACTTGAATTTGGATACCACAAGAGTTCCAAAAAGAACAGGTGCGATGTCCACATTTCCTCAGATTTCAGGGGGATTTAGGTTTGTGTTTTTGTTGTAAAAACACAATCAACAAAAACAAAAAACGGTAAACCACTTATCATAGACCCACAACACAAGTACTGCCCACTTCTCCACCGCTTACTATTATTCCATTCATAAGCAAAAAGCCTTCCCTGACTAGTTCATTTCAAGAACCAAGTGTATATTATTATGAAATCAAGAAATCCACTCACTATGGGAATTTCCTTTTCTTTTCCCTTCAAGAGCAGGATCTTTTTCTTCCCAGTTTCAGTGGGTCTGGAGCCTCCTGCAATGCATCAAATATCCTCACATGAAACACATTGCACGGAAGTAACAGCAGCAAAAACATCTGAGAACGACCTAGCCAATGATGATCATAGTCAGATAAGAGAGAATTGATTGAAGAAATTTGACCAGATAATTCAGACTAGCAATAAAGAAGAAAATTTATCGGGAAGAGAAAAAGGGGAAATTGATGATGCTAATCAATGGTTTAAAATGCCAGAGATTTTACAGTTAAAATCATGGTAAGTCGTCATCAGACATGCAGGCTTTCAGAGAGGAACTAACAGAACCTAATCCCATGGAGAGAAAAATCACACCAATAATACAAACGTTGTGACACTTTTTTGGGGGGGCCCCGGGGGCATTAATAATACATCATAACTTTATCCGATCTGTACCAGATGCATAAATAAGTGTGAAAATTTCAAAAAGCGAAAAACACAAATAGAATACAAATCATCTCCATTAAACCAATATCAAATAGCGCAAACATACCACTACTTTCCTCTTCCAGCACATCAGTTCCAGATGGAGCAACTAAATTAACAGACTTGGAATCAAGTATATTCTGTGATTTGTCCTTCCCAATTGCATCCTTGGAAACATCCCTTAAAATGTACTGCTGATAAGATAGAGTAGAGAGTTAATTAGTTGCAACTACAAATCCACCAAAAGCATCCAAGAAATCACATCTAAAGTATTTATAATGGTAAACAAATTTACAAAAAAAAAAACCATAAGCAGTTATGTTTTCCACAACTACTGGCCCTTAGGTTCATCAAAAGTCAAAGACAAGGAGACATTCAACACTATCCCATTCAAACCCGTCAATAGTTAAAAGCAAGAAACAAAAATATAGAAAAACAGAAGCGCAGATGCATGTGCAATATTAAATTCTTTTGGTTAGGCACCATACAAATGGAAATTTTTTATTCAGTTTCTGCCTTGTCTTTCTAACCTGATTAGATTTTATAATGGTTTTTCTAGAAAGCAAAAAGCAAAAATATATCTTTTTTGCAGAATTTTTAATTTTTCTTGGAATTGCTGATAAAGAAGTATTCTTTTCGAAGAGAAAATATCTATATAATGTGCTTAATTAGAGGCCCTTCCAAGAGTTGAATTCTACACAGAAACCTGCATTCATTTGGAAATTTCTTTTTTGTTCTTCTACTTATTTGAACAGAAGACTACACAACAAACGCAATATGGAACACAAATGCCAGCACAATCTAATCTAATATTGCTCTTCCGATCTTTCTTTTTCAGAAATCAAGACACCTAAAATATAATATAGTTGCATTCAACACAATAACCAGGCACTGAAAGAGTAATGTGAAAATTCTGCTGCCCAATGTTATAACCAAATTCAGGGAAGAAAGAAAGCATATCTACAAAGGCCATGCCATTGAGCAGTGATAGTCCTGAAATTTCGCAGCATCTAAAAACCACACGAAGAAGGGACTACCAAAGAAAAGAGGCGTATCCTCAGGAATATAATTGGTAGAAGCAGCTTTCACAAGAGTAATGCCATTTATCACTGGTGGTGATCATCACTATCATTACATGGCATTATATAATGTCCAATTTAATAAGTTACATGTCCCCATGTTTAATTACACTTACCACTTCAGACGTGTGCTCTTCCGATCTATCATCGCCACTTATGATAAATACCATTATTCTTTCACAAAATATATAACTAAAAATATATACCATGGTTGTGGAAGTCCTCTTTTCCAAGCCTCGTTTTGAACCTGACCCAGTACTCTTGGATAATACTCCATTGACTCTTCTAGTTGGCTTCCCATTTAAAATCCTCTGTTAGAGTGTTAGCGAGAAATTAGGAGTGTGTGTTCACACTCAGCGTAGGCATTCCACAAAAAGTGAGCCATAAAAAAAATATCAAGGTAATAACCATAAAATTCAATGATGAAGAAATGGAAAACAACAAAAATTTGAAAAACAACTAATCACCAACAATATTTAATAATGAACAAAGTACGTTGTAAGATGCAGAAAAGAAATAAAAAACCACAAGATACACAAGAATCAATATAACGAACAGGATAAACTCTCATGTATATAAATTAAAATTTAGTGATGTCAAATGAACTTATTCTACATTTCTGTTAACAGATCATATGTAAGCAATAAATAATAGCCGCAATAAATGCAGGCTTAAAATTGTTTTCTTTCCATCTTTTTGTAAGGCCATAACTCAATAACTGACGATAAAATCCCCTCACCCCCCACAGAAGAATCTCTACAGAAAATCCAAAGAACAATATACTATCAAAAGTGGTGTATCCTTGTCTCCAATGTCCTCTTTTTCACCCCTCACGTCAACCTCCAAAAACATCTGAAAATGACAATGCCAATATGGACTTAAAAGGTCCATATTATATATATATATATATATGACACCAAATCGCTCCACATAAAACAGCAGCATAAATTTTCAGACCATATCTGTTTTCCAGCCTAGAGATGAAAATAATAGTTCACACATGCAGAAATCTAATTAACGATAGCTTTAAACAGCATCTACGAGAAAAAAGAAACCATGAGTCTGTCACTTAGATCTCTCTGACTAGTTGCCTGAAAACAATATAAAATCAACTGATGTAAGTTAAAATGCCAATCAATAATTAACTAGATCATATGTGACATTTCTTATAAATGAGGGATACAGCTAATAAGATAAAGCTCAAAGACAGAGAAAGCCACTATGTGTAAACAAATGGAAGGATTTCCCACCCGAGCTCCAATCTTTGCTGCTCTTTTCTGCCGTACATAGTCCATTAAAGGGGTAACTATAGAAGTATCCTTTGGAGCACCTAAAAGAAAATGAGAATTGTTTCAACTAAAAGAGAAAATGGGAACTATAAATCTCTTACAGAGTTCGTCTTATAAATTAAACGTCAGCCAGTCTTATAAGGATGCTGAAAGCTTAACGTAATGAAAACCAACCAGCTCGTTCTGCTTCCTTCCTCTCCAATTGTATTTCTGCACTGGGTAGGTTTTCGACAGGCTTTGCAAGAAATTCAAGGAACTCCAAATATTCAGGATCTACATTTTCATCAAGAAATTATCATGGATTGCAAACAAGAGGTGACAGCATGTGGGTAACATGCAATCAGCATGCCAATGAAATACCTTTAACTATAGTCCCTTCACGCCCATCCTTCTTAGACCACTGCTTTGGGACACGCTGTGAAGGAGCATACTCAACAAGTGTTTTAAACTGGATGCCTGAAGGCAGGACAACATACATAAAGAAAAGGGGAAATTCTCAACCACATAACATCTTTTCAGCCCTCATATAGAAGAGCAAAATTTCAGATAAATGTTACACTCATTTCCATAAAAAAATTATGATATAACATTTTTCAAGTAAGTCCTTGAACAATACCTTTCTCATTCACAAAGACGTGACCATTGAAAAACTCCGCAAACTCGACAACATCCTCTGGTCTGTTAAAGTCAATGTATGCTCTAGAATAGGATAGACGCTTCTGGCTGCAAAAGAAAAAGGGAGATGCAAGGGTTGAAAGAATCAAAGATAGTAGAAGGGGCAGGGATACCAAAAAGAAAACGTCCAACAAGCATCAGAGGGGCTAGTAAAGTAATGATATATTCAATCATCACCTGTCAGCATGTGACAAAAGTATTATACAAACTAAAACATTTGTACTATTTTGACAACACATTCAATGTTCATTTGGAACTTACAGGTAGAAAAATCTAAAATAACTATAAAAAGAGGATGGGATCCTTATTTTTCAAAATAAGGGCTCCACGTACGTTTAATAATTACATTTTTAATATAAAATATATTATCAAAAGGAATCTTTCCAATTTGCCAAAGAGGCAAAGACAGATGAAATCACATTTTCATGCATCAACTTGTGAGTTTAAACAACCATATACGTGCTTTTGACCACCATTGTCTCACAAAAATCAAAGGGCATCAAATTTTCTAAAAGTAAAAAAAAAAAAAACGATCCAGGCATAAAATGTGGCTTGAGATTTTCAAATTTTCTTTGCAAAACCCAAGGTGTTGGTTCCCAATAATCAAGATAGTGCCAAAAGAAAAAATTAATATATTATCTATATGCCTGGTGCAGTCTCTTGTTTCTATGAAATGTGAAGTATATAGTTATGGAAGTGCTTCATAGCAGGAGACGTGTCTGGATGATAAATTTAGTTCTCATGCTTATACAAGTTATGCCATTTATAAGAAACTAATTTCAATTAAATACTAAGGAGCAATATCCAATAAAATTTTACAGGATGGTATTCCCAACAATGCCAAAACACCATACCACAAGAACTGCAGCCTGTAAGTTTAATAAGAGAAACTATATATTTGTTAATATCAAAAGTAGAATGATGGTAGGAAGATGAAAGTTAGACAGATTACTCAGATTGAGATCACAGAGGATTATTGTTGACATCTCAAATTATAAGCTACTATTATTAATAGATCCTTGGGTTCTGAAATAATTGATAACTTCTCCTATTAGGCTCACAAAAGTTATATCTCAACTCTTAAGAAGTAAATCCAAATCCTACAGCAAATCATCAACTGCTAAAACTAAACCAGCCACATCAGAGCAATAAGGAATCATATAGCAAGAACACTACCTGAACAGCGAATCTCCAAGTTTCACTCCTTTTTATAGGTACACAAACATTAATAAATTCAATAATCTTCCCGTCCAAACTCAACTAAGCTCGAAGATCAAACTAACCAATTAACATACGTACACGTACTTCACGAAAAGAAAATGAAATTTAATCTAAGATATGCAAAATAAACAAGCCCTGACCTGGACTTGCCCGGGCAAAAAGAGAGCCAGCGATAGCGGCCGGAGAAGCGGGAATCAACCTGCTCTATGAGGGCCGATCTAAATCGTAGGCGGCAAGTGCCTTATCACGACCTTGGTCCGATCTACCGGTCCCTTCATGCGTAACAAAACCCTAATACCAATTTCAGAGTAAAAATAACAATTGACTGTCAATTAAAAGCAATTCCGCTTGAATTACCCTCAAATGCCCAGAAGTTACAACTTTGAATTGAAAATTTTAAACAACACTCAATTATATAGCTTTATGCAGACTAAAATTGATAGTTGGATTTCGCAATAACCATGCATTTATGCACAAAAGGACAGAGAACGAAAGTCGCAGGGAAGAAAATCGTGAGGGAAAAGACTGACGAAAGAAGATGGTGAGACTGTTGTGCCAGATGTCAATACATTCTTCGGTACTTTAAATTCTTTTCGAATTATTATTATATATACCACTCACGTGCCACCCTTGCCTAATCCTTGTACGCTGTAGCAATCCGGTTATGTACAAAGGTGCCACCTCCCGCCCAGCTTTTTACTCCAGACGTGTGCTCTTCCGATCTATAGTCTCTCAATAGTTAATGTTCCCCTAACTGGATTATGGGTTAATTTCACAAAAGGTCCCCAACCTTTGTGTTTAAAATAGATAGGTCCCTAATCTTTTTTCACTCTCTTAAATCCTCAATTTTTGATAAATGGGCACAATAGGCCATTTTCGTCACTATTCCCTCAACATTTCATATAAAATAATGATTATACCCTTTAGTCTTTTAATTTTAAAAATAAAACATTTAAAAATATTTAAAAAATTAAAAAAACACCCATCCCACACCACCCCTTCCCCTCCCAATAGGGCCCGTGGCCAAAAAACTGCCGGAAACGGCAGCAAATATAGGGGTGGAACCCCCCATTTTGCTGCTCATTTCTAGTATTTTTTTACTGTTGGAAATGATAGCAATTTTTTTATAGCTATTTCGGCAGCCACCTCTCCGTTTTGCTGCCCCAAATGGGTAGTAAAATGGGGGATTCACCCCCTATATCTGCTGTCAGAAACGACAGCAAACTGTTGCCTTTTTCAGCAGCTCTTTCGCTACTAGAAATGACTCCGACAGCCATCTCTGGCAGCCCTCTTGGGAGGGGAAGGGGAAGAGGTGGTTTTTTTTAATTATTTTATTATTTTTAATATTTTTAAATATATTTTTTTTAAATTAAAATACTAAAGCGTATAATCGTCATTTTATATAAAAAATTGAGGGAATAGTGACAAATTGAGGGACTTATTGTGCGCATTTATATGAAAAATTGAGGGACCTATTGTGCACATTTATGAAAAGTTGGGGATCCAGGAGAGCGAAAAAAAGGTTAGGGACCTATTCGATTCTAAACCCAAAGATTGGATACTTTTTGTGAAATTAACCCTTCAATTATCATTATGAGTTGTGCTTTGTGCTATTTCAACAAACACACATACAAAAAATTCAACAAAATTAACACATAGTACGATCCTATTTTTCAACACATCACAACATTTTTACATTAACACTTATCACATAACTCACACATCAATTTTATCCTTTTTTTGTCCCTCATTTTATCGAACTAGAATTTTCCTTATCATTATTATTACAACGCTTTATTAATTTGTATTTACTAATAACAATACACATTAAACAGTGATTTTAATCTTCTACCAGAGGCTGCTGGGTTATGCAACCAGACTCACACGTCTTTGTGCTAGAAGAACCCACTAGTGGATTAACACTGCCAGACTCACATGTCACGGCCATTTTTGCGCACCATGTGATAACCTCAATCTCACATCGCTTAGGTAGAGAAAGTAAAACCAGTTTATATGCCAAGAAACTCCAACTGACATAAGGCCTTTTGGGGTAGAAGCCCAAGAGCAAAACCGTGCGGGCTAGGCCCAAACGGACAATATTATGTCAAAGTGGAGCGGGTCGTTACAAATGGTATCAGAGCAGAGCCCAACCAGAAGTGTGGCCAACGAGGACGTTGGGCCTCCTTAGGTGGGGTGATTGTGATAGCCTCAATCCCACATTGCTTAGGTAGAGAAAGTGAGACCAGTTTATATGCCAAGAAACTCACTCCAACTGACATGAGGCCTTTTGGGGTAGAAGCCCAAGAGCAAAACCATGCGGGCTTGACCCAAAGTGGACAATGTCATGTTAAAGTGGAGCGGGTCGTTACACACTACGTTTGAGCCGCCAGACTCTGGCAGGAGATTTGACTGTATTAAATATGAGTATATATAAGAAAACTAAAGAAAGTAGATTATAATATGAGACAGCTATTTTAATTGGACAGATGGAGTAATTCTATTCAAATTAATGTTATCCCTCGCGCTACCCTAGCATAATCTTTAGCAATTTGGTTAGCACTTTTGGAGAGTGTCACTGCTCGTCACGTATAGGTGTATAGATGTACGTAATGTCCATTTTTATATACACGTGGATGCATTCATGCTATATGTGGATTGCAAAGATTGAAAATTTTCAAACAATGCTATTTTCCGTGTCTCATGTGAGCATATGAAAGCAAGCTATGTTGATTTTCTATTTGAAAATCTACATAAAAGCAACCGCAGGTGCCCATCGTTAAAATTAAAAAAAAAAAAAAAACGTTGCCAGCTTGCCCAAAATTGCCCCTAAAGTATTGTTTTTGTTCTCCTATAATATTGTTTTTGCTCCAAAAATGCCCTTGAACAGACCTTTTTGACTCTCATTTGGCTTCAAGAACGTTTGCAATGATCTCTCCTCTCCAGTCCCTGCCTTTGTTCCTTTCTTCTATCTATCTTATGTTTGAAGCCGATTCTTTCTAGAAAATGAGAAACCCTTCAAAGAGGTGTTTAGATCGAACTTAGAGGCTCTACATCTCCTAAAAGTATGATGAGTACAGCTTGTTCGTATAATATATAAGGCTAGTTATCTTTGCACCACTATTTTTACTAATGGCACTAAGTTTTTTATTATTATTTTAAATCACAAATATGGGCATAAATAAAATTATTTAAATAACCAATCATTATATGTTCAATGATTTACATACATAGCATAAAAATGAGATCGGAAAATTTTGATATATCTCCACACACAACAAATATAATCCCTAAGTCATTAATCTACTTTCTCAATAACTTAATAGTCTAAAAATAAATCAAATCAAATACGTAATTCAATGCAATTTCAAAAGAGAATAGAGATGCTATTAAAATTGAACTCAAGTTTAATATCATTATTGCTATCGATGGCTTGAAAATTAGAATCAAACAAGAACTAATTGATGAATGGCAAAAATCTTCATATATATGAATTTCATATGTATCATGTGAATTTAAGAATGAGACTAGGAGATATATAAACATTCAGGGGTGTGTACAATTCGAGAAAAATTGGGAAAAAATTATAATTTAGAAGAAAAGGCACCAAGACCCAAGAAGAAGAAAATGCATAAAGGAAAAGAACAAAAATAAAAAAAGGGTAACTGGAGTATTTAGAGGAACTATTTATTTTGATTATTTATCTTTTCTTATTTTAAAGGTTTAGGGTTATGGTAGAAAAACTAAGGTTGTGTATTTAACAAAATTATATTTTGATTGTTGTGTATATATAATGTGGTATAATTAGAAAAAACGGTGGTGTATAATCACCCGATATATAATTATTATCCAATGTAAGTTAATTGATGAACTCAGACACAATCTTGATTTGCATTAATTTTCTACAAAAAAAAAATAAAAAATTTAAGGGGGGTGGGGGTATTTTCCATATTTATAAATTTTTCACCGTGTCATCTACACTTCTATTTAGGGATTGATAGTACGGGAAAAAACACTAGTATTTTAGGAGTATCAAACTCGATACTTTTAGCCAATAAGAAAAATCACATAGGGCTTTACTATGATTATTTTATTTGCACCACAAACTCACATATGTGGTTCTTAATTGGCTAGTGTTTTTTTTTTTTTGGGTCGCGTGGGGATAGAATTCCTCACCCAGACAATTTGAGTATTAAAGTCTAGTTTTGATTATTAAAATAAATGAATAAGAAATAAAACAAAATTATTACCATGGAAGCGAGCTTGTTTGATGCTCTTTATTTGTCATAGATTGGAGAATTTATAATGAGGAGATAGATATAATGTGTATTAAAAATATAAAAATGTTTAAAATATGTTTTTGTAATTGAATAGTTATGAAATCAATTATCAAATCAGTGGTAAGTAACGTTATAAATTGGTAAAATAAAGAACATCAAACAAGTTCTAAAAGAAAACACAGCAAAACAATATGGATTCAAAGGGCAAAGGTTTGAGAAATCTATCAATGGAGACAACTGAAGAAGAGGCGGTTTTATTTTCCATGCAGCTCATAACAGGGTGCCTACTTCCAATAGTGTTTAAATATGCCATAGAGCTAAACCTTTTTGAAACAATGGCTAAAGCTGTCAACCCAGACGGTTTTAGATCGCCCACCCAACTTGCTACTCTCCTTACTATAAACAACCCGGAAGCACATACAATGCTCAATTGGATACTCCGGCTCTTGGCCAGTCACTCCATTATCAGTTGCAGTTTGAAAACCATGGTCAATGGAAGTGTGGAGAGGCTCTACTTTTTGGCGTCTGTGTCAAAAGTTTTTATGAAAAATCCTAATGGTGTTTCCATGGTGCCTATGTTATTTCTAAGTCGAAAGGATGTAAACTTAAAGAGCTGGTAAGGTCTTCCAACTGAAACTAGGTAATCATCTAGACATTTTTTTTGACACTAACTCAGAAAAACCTATCTAAACCTAACAATGAAGCAACCCTAATTTTACCACCACTCATTGCCTACACCTTCTGTTGCCCTTCAGCTCTTCGCCTGTTTTGTTATTGAACAATTTTCAAGATCATGTGGTGACATAGGCTGAGAACTCATAACAGGTTATGTATATATATTGAATAGTCGATGAAATAATTGAATATAATTTGGAGGTTTTGTTAAAGACAATAACATGCTGTAATTGAAAATGTAACTAGATTTGAGTCATCCTATCCCGATATAGTTTTTTTCTTTTTTTGAAAAGGACTGTCACGATATAGTTGCCGGATACAAAATTGTGAAAAATATTTGTTATTATTGCTGTTTTACTGTTCACTATTTTTATTATTTACTTTTTGATTTTTTCCCCTATTTTTACGCAAATTTGCTTGCCTTTTTAAAATATTTTTCTTTTCTTAATTGAAAAAAAAGTCTTTTTTCTTTATCTTTAATTATTTAATTAATTTAATTATTAAATATGAATGAAAAATCAATATGTAAAAAACATATTGAGCTAATTTTTTCTAAATATTACAGCCCAACTGCATACGTTTCGAGCTATTTTTCAATCATTATAGCATTGATTGATATTTCGCGTTTTGTGCATGTTACATGTTTGACTCACAAGTCACAAAAGCATGACAAGCTATTTGTTTCTTAAAAAATTGAACAATATCTTTTTCAAATAAAAATTCAAAATTTTTTTTTATTGGGATGGATATTTGAGATCATCATTTCCTTTCATCACACAATAGAAGTGCCGCAAATCCAATGATTTCGTCACACACACACACACACACACACAAATCAAAGCAAAGAATCCATTCTACTATTTGTAGGGGTTTTCCCTTCTCACGATCATTTTCGTTCTTCCCCCCACTACAACAAAAGAGTTCCCATAAGGGGGGAACCAACTTGGAATCTTCCTCCATATTCCCTCACCCTACTCCATTCTTTCGCACCCTAGTAAGCCCACCTTCTTCTTTCGCGACGTACGCGTGTTTATGTATATGTTGACAGTGAATTTCTTTTGGATTCTTGATAAAAAGAGTAAACTTGATTTCTAGCAGGTACATAGCGTGATTATTGGGCATATGGAGAGCAGAATCCCTCCGGGGAGTTACTTCCAGTACTCTCCTACTGGGATTCACGGTTCACTTCAGAGGTCTGCATCTCTTACAGATCGTGAAAGGTCAGGAGTTTGACCTTCTTTGTTGATTCTTATTTTTCCCTTGTTGTAATTCGTTTTTTCCTGTTTACACCGGTGTTTCTCTATGGCTTTGAGGGATTTTAAGTTCTATTTTTGGGTTGAAACCTGATTGCGATCAAAATAGTTCCACTGGGGTTGCTTTTTGCTCTGCATCATCGAGGTTATCTTGTTTACAATAGTTGCCTTGGATTGTCTCTGCTGATTTTTTTGTTGAGGCTGTATCTTTATGCAAGTTTAGCATTGGAATTACACTTAACTTGGTTATTAACTTTCTATGAACTTTTTATATGGCAATATTCGCATTAGTTCATGGGACGATGCAATCTTCAATCAGACAAGAGGTTCTTGTTAACTTATTAATGTGCTCAAATGGCATTTTCTGCACCTTCCTAAACAAGGATGTACAAGAATGCAAGTTAAAGAAATATATAACACTAACCTGTTTCTCACCAAACCAATTGAACTCATAAATTCCTGAATTTTAAGTATTTCATAGCCTGTAAGTGTGAATCAAACTTACAAATTCATAAAATTCCAGTGTATGGAAGCCTTAACTGTGATTTCGTTTCCTGATACAGTCGCTTCATACTGCTTATTGGGTGTGAATTTTCTTTTTTATACTCTACCATTCCAAAGGTGCTCTTTGAGATTATCTCTTTGATGTTTAGCGGCTACCTTTCATCGGCGTGCTTGTGATACATCATTTGGATGGTTAACATTAACAGGTATTTGGCTGACTTACTGGCAGAGAGGCAAAAATTAGCGCCATTCCTGCAGATTCTCCCAGTTTGCAGCAGACTTCTAAATCAAGGTTGTTAATGTTCAATGAACAAAAAATTCATGGGCGTTCTTCGTAATTTAGTTCATCTATATTTCTATTCTATTGTTAGTAGAAAAATTTGTACAAATTGCATCATGGTATTCGCAACTTAGCACATATTAACATAGCTTATGGTTGAACACATGCAATCAGCTTGAGTGCGTAAATGAGATATAAGAAAGGTATCTCTAGAGATGATTAATGAAGCTGAATTTCCATAACAACGTATTAATTCTCACCATGATGTTTTACAATGGTAATGGAGTGAGAAATGGATGCCACTGCATACTGCCATTTAGAAAAGGATGCTTTCCTTAATTTTTTGATTCAGATACATTCTTTGTTGGAGGGTACACAAAATTTATATGTTGACTCTTGAAAGCTTCTTAGTGTTGTCATTTGTCAAAAGCAACAATAATAATTATTGCAGATACTCATATGATATCAAGTGATCAGTGGAGGAAATGTAAGGAAGCTAAACTTACATCCTATTAGTGTAAGATCGATATCGTTCCAGTCAATCCATATCTAGATTTACCAAAACAGTTAATGAGAGCTTATATATATTTTTTAAACAGTAATTTCTAATTTTGCCAATTGAAAATTTCCAAGTTTAAGATTGTATTGTTCTTGTGGACTCTTCAAGTTTGCTCAGAACATTGGCTACCTGACCTCATCTGACGTCACTTTCACTTGTTGTATAAACTTGTTTTTATCTACTTTAGTGTTAGCTACTTAACACTTATAATGATAACAATCCATGCCCTGTTCTCTATGAACTTGTTAATGAGTTGATTTTTTTTTTCTCAACTCCATTCAATCGAGAGCTATCGTCACCATCCAATTAAGTATTTTACAACCAATACGTCATGTTAGTTTTAACCTACGTCTTGTTAATCTCTAATCCAACTTTTGAAGGTTTAGCTTTATGGTAAGATGGTAAATCAACCAATCAGACAAACCAGAGTATTTTCCGTTTTCTCTGTTTTCTTTTCAGCTTTATAAGATCAATCTAGGATTCTGATTGGGATGAGAAGATAAAGCAAAACCATTATGCTTCAGTTCTTTCATCTTGTGAATGTTGACTTTTCCTATAACATGACGAACATCTACATGCTGCTCTATTCTAGCTATGGTGTAGTAAAAATTGTGGGTTGATGGGCACAAGTTTGAAATTATCACATGACATGAATGCTTTTAGGTCTGAATTGTTTATTCAATCCTCAATCTAGACTTTTCTTTTGTGCTTTATAGCCAGTTAAACCTAGAAAACGAAATTTAATAATTACATATTTATGATTTAGGGCTATATGCTTATGAACCATTGATATCATTAAATTTTTTTTCCCCATTAAATTGAGGGTTCGAGAAGGTTGTGATTGGTGCAGACCTAAATTTTTACATTTTTGGTAACAAAAATGATGTTAAATGTGAACCACTGACTTAGCTTTACCAATACAAGAGTAACTTAACTGTTATATTAAGCGTGATATGTAACATCATACTAGAACAATTATATTTTGTTGATTGCATTCCGCTTACTAATTTATAGCTATACCAATGAATTATGTACTCAACAATTGAGTTAAGGGATAATATTAGTTGCTTTGCAGATAGCAGTTATCGTAGACTTTTTTTTTTTGTTGGATATATCCGCTACAGGCAGTAAACTATTTTCTATTATTTATTCCTCAGTTTTCTGATAGCAAACTGTAATCTATATATCTTGTATTTGCAGAAATCATGCGAGTATCAGGATTGGTATCTAACAAACTAACGGAACTCGAAAGAATGGGGCATGATCCCTATAGGTCATTGGGTCAACAGCCTAATGGAGGACCAATGAGTGTCATGGCCTGGAATGCCATGCAAACAGAGGTGTCATACATTTTATATATTCTGGCAGTTAATTCGGTTACGGACTATAACTTTTAAATTTAGAGATGGGTTTAATCATCTTCTGATGTCATAACAATGGTTAACTCCCCAATCTGTGTTATTATGACCAAATGTGAGCTTAAACTGCTAACTAATGTTAACATTTTTTTGCTCTTCCCTTTCTATTTTCATATTTTAATGTCGTAAATCATTTTCCAGTAACTTAGCAGCCCAGCGCTGCAAAGAAAACAATGTGGTTGAAGTTAGCATGAAATATCAAAAAAGTGACAATTACAGCCAAAGATAATTTTTTAAGGCACGCGCCATTTAGGTCTACAAGCTTCATTCTGTTAAAAATTTTAGGTTTCTAATCCTAAGATTTAAGTTTGAAAGGTATTTTTTGTAGTTTCCCAGATTGCAAATCTAATATAACTTGTTTGTTGTGATTCCGTTCAATTTTATTTCCTGAAATCTGCCATGACAATTGTATACTATAGTTGAAAATTTTACCAATTCGAAATTACTTTCCTTTTTTATTTTATTTCTTCAATTAGTGTCTGGGCCTCCATAAAAAAATTTCTTTTCTAAATAAACATAAGTGTTTGCATCCTTCTTCACGCTACAGTGTCTCTGTAACATGCTTTTGGCACTACGCATGCAGGTTTAAGCATTCTGTCTTGGATATGTATGATTCCGTAATTAGCCTTTATGGTTTACTTTTATGAAACTATGGAAGTAAATATATTCTTACTTAGCAACGCTTTGCTGTCATCCAGATGTGAGATTGCTTCATATATTTGCTATATGCATGTAGCCTTCAATGACATTCAGCCAGCCTTTAGACGAATCACCAGTGTTGTGTTTTGGGACCCCCTCCCCCCATGCCGGGGGCTACTAGGTGGCTGTGTGTGTGTGTGTGTGTGTGTGATGGAGGTCTTCTGTTGTGTGTGTCCGCGGTTTTTGCTTGTGTGCCTTTTTAAAGCACATTCGTGCATAATCAGGTTGGACCGAATTAAGTAAATGATCTAGAAACTTTGGCTAATCTTGGAAGTCTTTGACTAGTTCTTTAGTAGTTTCTGATGATAAAGATAGTGGGTTTTGCTGAGATCTTAGTGCCTCTGTATCTTAGACAAGGCTGTTGATATTTGGCCAGCTTAGACACATCATACATGGGACCACTGCAGTCTTTGTATGCATGCTAGAAACTTGGTGAATTTTCTTAAACTGATTGTAGATTTTGCACATGTACCCTGGTCAGGAAGAAGATAGGCTCCTTCAGAAAATGGCTCCATTTCCACCATCTTCTCTAAACTTGCATGCTATACCAGGTACCAGAACTACCCCAGTTGTGAAGAAGGTTATTCGACTGGATGTTCCTCTGGATAAATACCCAAATGTGAGTAAAAGTATCTTTAGCAAAATGGAGTTTAATTATTTGTCTTTCTTCATTCTACCGAAATTAAAAAGGTATTTCTAACTTGAATCCATACAGTATAATTTTGTAGGCCGAATTTTGGGACCACGTGGAAACTCTTTAAAAAGGGTTGAAGCCATGACAGAATGTAGAATATATATTAGGGGTCGGGGCTCGGTGAAGGATGCTCTTAAGGTACCAATTCATTTTTTAATTTCATTCCGTTATGTGGTTGTAAAAGGCATTAATGCTACTAGTTGGGAAGGTAAAATGCTTGCTTGTGTAAAGCAGTACACTCTTCCTCTTGTGACTTTAAAAACCTCGTGTTTTTCTTTCCCTCCATACATATACATATGCTTCATGAAGTATTTACATTGAAATGTGGACTGCTGTTGGGTGGATGTTGCATTATGCTGTTTCCAATTTCTCACAGCTGAGTTTTTTCTTTTTTCCCCCTCCCTGTAGGAGGAGAAACTTAAAGACAAACCCGGATACGAGCACCTGAATGAGCCACTACACATCTTGGTGGAGGCAGAATTTCCTGAGAATGTCATAGATGCCCGCATAGATCATGCAGTGGCAGTCCTCGAAAAATTATTGAAACCTGTGGTATGGATTTGTACAGCTTTGTGGCCCTTTGATATCATGAACTTGTATCCCATATTATCTATTGAATTTTACCGTCTCCCTTTTTCTTTCAAGGATGAATCCATGGACATATACAAGAAGCAACAACTTAGGGAGTTGGCTATGCTAAATGGAACACTGAGGGATGAAAGCCCAAGCATGAGCCCCAGCATGAGTCCTAGCATGTCTCCTTTTAACAGCAATGGGATGAAACGAGCCAAAACTGGAATATAATGGCTACATGTTAACTTATTGTGTCTCGTGACGTTAAAGTTGCTAGCTTGCAGTTAACATATTCTGATGATAGGCGTAGAAGGTGCTAATCGATACCAATTCTGCCAAATTTGCTTCGGGTATGTTAGAATGACTCCCCCGTTTGCGTCTTCTCCTGACGACATCCAGAACCCAGACAGAATCTGCTTCATTTCGTGTTGATTGAAGAAAATTTTGGTTCATCTTTGACAATATTCTTATTCTTGTATCACTGCCTTATTTCATAGATTGTTTTTGGAGGTTATACGTGAGTTGCAATAATGTTATTCTCGTAACATAGGCCTGTAACATTATAAGTTCTTCACAAATTCCTGCACAATATTCTGGTAAACGCAAATCTTGTAAGCGTTAAGTATCATCGTATGCTTATTACTATTTGTTATCCATTGTTTGGCCTCCAGGTTTGATGATTATGCACTCACGAGATGAACTCATGGGTCACCACGTATATACATTCGTGTTATTTCTATTTTTCAACAAACATAAAATAATGTACTACATACAAAGAAGAAAGCCGTGTTAAAATTTTTATATCACTAGACTGTAAAGAAGCTTCTCTCCCGCACTCATACGGAAAAGGTTAAATGGTGTCCTGTCCGTTTTGTTCCTCTGCCTCCCTTTGGACCGATTCTTCCATGGCAGATTTCTTTTTACCGTTGGACCTCCACGCCACCTTTTGTTCCTCTTCCTCCCTTTGGTCCGATTCTTCCACTTCTGATCATTTTTCGGTTGGACCACCAGAAAAGCGGTGTCCTAGTCATAGGTAATATTCTAAATGATGCGTATCAAGGGGCTGGAGTCACGTCTCAAACTTGACAAATTCGTGATAGAGTACAACAATACGTGGTAAACCGTGGGACGTGAAGCAAACACACGCCTAGGCGGTGGTGCTAGTTTCCAGGTAATGGTGTATAGAACACGTTTTTCACGTGAGCATTCTTGCTCAAAAAACATTGTATTATTCGTGAAACGTGGCCCGCGAGATTCGATTATCCTTTCGCGTAAGAAAGTGTATTTACACAATATAAAACTGTACTGTAAGTGTGTAAGGAACTTTGAAGTTTGTATTTTCCGGAAAATGGCAGCGAATTCATCATCATCTTCTTCTTTTCCTTCTTCATCCGACTTCGACGCTATTCCTCTACTTACTCCATACAGAGTGGGCAAGTTTAATCTCTCTCACAGGTACCTCTTGGCTTCGGTTGTGATCTCTTATATTAGAGTTTTCAGCGTTTTCTGCCAAGGGCTTTGACGAATTTATCGTCCTTCTCGCTTTTTGAATATTTTAGTTTGAAGTACTTTATAGATTGAAGCATTTGTGGTTTGATTTCCAGTACGTAGTTCATCAATTCGTGCTGAATGATTTGACTTTTTGTTTTGAGAGGAGAGGGAAATTTTGATTTAGTTCATCAATTCGTGCTGAATGATTTCTGATTTTTTGTTTTGAGAGGAGAGGGAAATTTTGATTTTCTTCTTCTTTTTCTCTTTCACCTCTTTCCAATCTGATATTTCTTTTTCCCGTGTTACAGAGTTGTTTTAGCGCCATTGACCAGGAACAGATCTTACAACAATGTTCCACAGCCACACGCGGCATTGTACTACTCTCAGCGAGCTACCAACGGTGGTCTTCTTATTACTGAAGCAACTGGAGTATCGGACACAGCACAAGGGTATGCCGATTTCATCTTTTATAACTTGCATTCTCCGAAAGTGTCTCTGTGGATTAGATAATGCTTGGTGATTATTATCCATATTTTTGTTGCTAATTTGATCAACAATGCATCTCTTATCTCTATAAATCAGTTTATGTCCTTCCAATAATACTGCGCCGAAGAACTTCTACCCGTCTACTTCAAAAAGGGAATAATAATTTCATCAAAGCAATAGACTTCCCTTCCATGGGATTATCTATGTGGTTTGAAAGGCCATGTACCATACCAAATGATGTCCTTATCTCCACATAGCTTGATAAATTGAATCTTGAATTCTTCCCACACATTTAATTGGAAGGTACCCACATACTCCTGGAATTTGGACGAAGGAGCAAGTCGAGGTGTGGAAACCAATTGTGGATGCGGTTCATCAAAAGGGTGGCATCCTCTTTTGCCAACTTTGGCATGTAGGTCGTGTCTCTAATTATGGTATGTGAGAGCATCATTAATTATTGAAGTTTCATACTTTCTCAGATCAATATAACATGTGAGAAATATCACACTTCCATTGTCTGTTGTCAACCATTTTCTGGTAGCACTAACTAGGAGTTACAATACTATATCATTTGTTTGAATCAGAGTTTCAACAAAATGGTCAGGCTCCTATTTCTTGCACTGATAAGGGAATTACCCCTGGCCTTGATGGAGTAAACTGGCCCCGCCCAAGGCGTCTTACAACTGATGAAATCCCCGGTGTGGTCAATGACTTCAGGTTGGCTGCACGTAATGCAATTGAAGCAGGTTAGTGGCCTCGGTTTACACATTCTGTGCCAGGTAGAGAACTTTTGCATATCCATCTTGTTTCCGTTCTGTTACCGGCTGTGGTCAGGGAAGCGTAAACGTTTTTGTGTAATATATACTTGTGGTATCTGTCAAAATTATTCATAATGATAGGTTGATATGGAGATAATACTTGCGATATTACACTTTATATTAAATGTGAGTCCATGTTGTGTTCTGTGTTGAGTAGTCAATACTTCATCATCTGCATCTTCAAAGATTTGGACCCCTAATTATGGCTATGACCAAACTAATTGTGGTTAATACACAACTTTGATAGTAAGAAACAATTTTGCACAACTTTCTTTCCTTTTGTCTCTTTAGCTATTTAAGATCTGAAAATTGCAAAGCTTCTAGTGATTGTAGTTGTAGCTCGTCCAAACGTTTGACATTTCAGGTTTTGACGGAGTCGAGATCCATGGTGCAAACGGTTACTTGATTGACCAATTCATGAAGGATCAAGTGAATGATAGAACAGATCAGTATGGTGGGAGCTTAGAAAACCGGTGTCGCTTTGCCCTGGAAATAGTGGAAGCAGTTGTTAATGAGATAGGAACCGATAGAGTTGGAATGAGACTCTCTCCCTTTAATGGTTTCATGGAGAGTGTTGACTCAGACCCCGAAGGCCTTGGCATTGTTATGGCTAATGCACTTAATAAGTTCAATATAGTTTATCTTCATATGATTGAGCAAAGAAGAATGGTTGGAGTAGGCAGGAAACAAGAGGTTTACCTGAGCCTGTTTCCAATGAGAAAAGCGTTCAAGAATACATTTATTGTTGCTGGTGGCTTTAACAGGAGTGATGGCAACAAAGTCATTGCTGCAAATTACGCAGACTTGGTTGCGTTTGGGCGCATGTTCTTGGCTAACCCTGACTTACCGAGGCGATTTCAGCTGAATGCCTCTCTTAATAAGTATGATTATAGTACTTTCTACATTCAAGATCCTGTTCGTGGTTACACCGACTACACATTTCTCGAAGGTTAAAGTTTGGGGTACTAAATTTAAATCTTAATTAGATCCAAGTTATTAAAATTTGTACTTTCAAGGTCTTTTTATTTGGCTTGGTTTCTAAAAAAAGCTTGTGTTTTTAGATTAAGTATTTGTCAGTAGTAAGCTCTAGAAGCACATTGAGAGTCATTTGGGGGAAAAAAGGGGAAAAAGGGGAAAAAAAAAAGAGGAAGAAAAAATGATCTAATGAGCTTATGAGCCAGAAAGTCTCTTATATATTATGCTAATAAAATTCCTATAGGTTCATTGCTCTTTCTTCATTCACATGTGGTTAGAAGAACATGGAGATGATTTTCCACAACATACAAAGTATAATCATAATTCTTACGCGTCATATTATTTTTTAAATCAATTTAATGGATATATCACATGTATTGTTTCATTATGTGTTATCACATCCATTATATTGACGAAAGGTAAGAGCAAGGAGGTCGGAACTTTAAGAGTTTCTCCACATTCCTTGGTCGTCTCAAAGAGAGGGAAAATACTCTTCAGGTTTGCTTCTTGAACTTGAAATCAAAAAGTATCTAATAGATATTTATTCCACCACCATTCTCGCATGTGATTTGCATTCATAAGTATCTTTTTGAATTCATGGGGTTCCTTTTTTGAGTTCATGATGTGGATGCATGCTACATCGTGGATGGTCCGGTCTGATCTACAAACACTAGAAAATTTTGATTTATTTCATTCTCTATTCCCATTTTTAGGAGGAAATCTGTCCTAGTGATTAACTCTTTTTTTTTTTTGGCAAAAATTTTTGTATTAATTCTTATTGGTGATACTTATATGAAATTGGGATAGATGAAATTATATTATTATAATTTAAGGCTGTGTTTGATGGAAAATATAACATCTCGCTAAATATACATGTGACGGAAGATCGTTAGATAACTAACATTTGAGTTATCCCAGTGATCCTTCTTCACGTGTCCGTTTAGAGAATAATTTTGCCAAACCTATTGAGATGTTTTTTTTAGTGGTTTAGACTTGATTATGCGCTTGTTTGAAGCTCTTTATTTTTTAATTTATAAAGAGAAATTATAATGAATGGAAATAAATGGTGGCGATTTAATTAAAATTTGAAATGTGTGGTAATTATTGAGTAATTATTAAATTAACAATTAAATCATGATAAGTGAAATTATAAAGATGAAAAATAAAAAACTCCAAACAAACTCTATAACTTGCCACTTGGTTTAAAATATTCAAACAATGAGAAAGCAGGTTGCTTTGATAATTAAAGAAAAAGTTATCCGTGCCCGTTTAGTTAAGTTTATAAAGTAAATTTATAAAGAGAATTTATAAAGAATGAAAATGAGTGATGGAGATTTAACTAAAATTTAAAATGTGTGGTGATTATTGAGAAGTTATCAAATCAATAGTAGGCGAGTTTATAAATAGAAAAAGTAAAGATAAACAAACAAGCATGTCGAGAGGAATCTGGACGGGAATATCGACAACAGGGAGAGGGAGTCTTCTACCATGGTGGCGGCGCGTGGGACCGCTAGGCACGGCAGCGCAGGTGGTTGGTTTGCTTTCAATTTCGCTTTTGACTGAACCCTTCAACCGAATAATTAATGGAGAAAGTGCCAAAGCATTCCCGAAACTTCTGTTCCATCCCACTTTTTGTTGAGTAATTGACACGCCGGTCGCGAGATCCTGCGAAGATCGGGATACGAGTGTCGAGTGTGTGTGTATATATTTTATTCGGTAAGGCGACGTGGGCATCCATTGTATACTCTGGAATTGTTTCTCTCTTTGCAATTCATTCGCTCCGAACAAGATACAGAGAGCTTGGAATTGATCGAGGATTCGAGAGATGGGAACTGAAACTTGTAGCAAACCCGGAGATACTATTACGCTTCTCACTCCATACAAAATGGGAGACTTTGATCTTTCTCACAGGTTCGGTTAAGATCCGTTTAATTTTCCTTCATGAATCATTTCTTTACCATTTTTATTATAAATTATTTATTATTTATTATTATTAGAACATATGGGCTGTTTATACGTTTTAATCATGTTCATCTCCATTTTATATGTGTTCTGGATGATTGGATCACGTCTGATTTAACCCATTGAATGCGGTAGGAGATATTCTCGTTAATAGTTATCCTGAAAATGCTTGCTTTTTCGTTTGATTTTACTTATCCGGTTGACAGAAATTGAATGACTACATAATTTCCTGTAAGTTGAGCATTATTTCTTGTATTTGTGGTTAGATCGAACGTCTTACCATCCATTTTTAGAAAGTCTACTTTTGTGGCCCAAGTTTTGAGTCGAAACCCTTTGCCATGGTTTAGATTTGTATTATACTGCCATCTTTTTAATGCATCGTTTTAAACGTTTGTGCAGAGTTGTTTTAGCACCATTAACCAGAAACAGATCTTATAATAATATTCCACAGCCGCCACATGCGGCTTTATATTACTCGCAGCGAGCATCCAAAGGTGGTCTTCTTATTACTGAAGCAACTGGAATATCAGATACGGCACAAGGGTAAGCATTATTGGTGGCAGGAACTTATCATTTCTATTTGTGACAAGGCCATTTTTCTAGAATTATTATCTATACAAGATGACATAACTAGAGGAATCTTGAACCTGAGAACTTGAGTCGTAGAGCTAGTACCCAGCATTATTAGGTCAAATTTGTACATTTTTCAAGCTCCATGGTTCCTCAACTCTTGATATAGATTTCGTTTTGAGCAATGGTCTAGTCACATAGATAGCGGAGGTGGGTCTTCATTTTAGTTGAGCACCGATGGTACACACAACTTGTAGGTATCGAGATACACCTGGAATTTGGACAAAGGAGCAAGTGGAGGCATGGAAACCAATTGCAGATGCAGTTCATCAAAAGGGCGGCATATTTTTTTTGCAGCTTTGGCATGTAGGCCGTGTCTCTACTAATGGTATGTGAAAATTGATTAATGTACCATTTCCGTATTCTATTTTCAATTTTTGAATTTTTCACTTTAATAGTGACATTGCATTACAAGAAATATCTCAACCCTCTACACAAGGACCTTAAATAATTGCATCGTAGAATTGATATCACACATGATATGTTTCATTTAACAGGTTTTCAGCCAAATGGCCAAGCTCCCATCTCATCAACAGACAAGGGAATTACGCCTGGCCTTGATGGAGTAGATTGGTCTCCTCCTAGACGACTGAGAAAAGATGAAATCCCTAATGTGGTCAATGATTTCAGATTGGCTGCTCGTAATGCTATTGAAGCAGGTTAATAAGGAGTTGATTGAATGTGGTGTAACTTGTACGAGGAAAACCTTTCATGTGCTTTAATTTGAACATCTTCTAAACAAAAAGCTCAAACCTTGGGGGGTTTCAAACAGTTCGGGAATGAAAGAAATATAATGGCTGACATCTTGTAACTTATGCTTTGCATTTGGTATTGCAGGGTTTGATGGGGTTGAAATCCATGGAGCCAATGGTTACTTAATTGACCAATTTTTGAAGGACGGTGTAAATGACAGAACGGATGAATATGGTGGGAGTTTGGAGAACCGGAGTCGGTTTGCACTTGAAGTGGTTGAGGCAGTGGCCAATGAGATTGGACCTAATAGAGTTGGAATAAGGCTAGCCCCATATACTGATTTCATGGAGTGCAGTGACTCAGATCCAGACGCCTTAGGCCTTTACATGGCTAATGCACTTAATAAGTTCAATATTCTTTATCTCCACGTGATTGAACCACGGGTGATAGGCGCGAGGGTGCTTGATGGGGTCGAGAAGGAAACTCCTCATAGACTCCTCCCGGTGAGAAAAGCTTTCAAGAATACTTTTATTGCTGCTGGTGGCTATACCCGAACGAAGGCCAACATAGCCCTGGCTGATAACTACGCAGACCTGATTGCATTCGGGCGCTTGTTCTTGGCAAACCCTGATTTGCCGAGGCGGTTTGAACTGGACGCACCTCTTAATAAGTACGACAGGAGCACTTTCTACATTTCTGATCCGGTAAAAGGATACACAGACTATCCGTTCCTTGATGAAGCTTAGCGAGTGTGTTTGCGACATATATAGTTTATGCAACAAAACTGTTTCTGTGAACTCTTGAGCCTTGATTATTGTTTGCTTTTTGGCAAGGTTAAATTATGCATACAAGCTTGTATGTAGCAAGAAACATGTATACGGTATAATGAATGCAATCTCAGCTTGCTTCTTTTTATTTTTATTTTTTAATATATCATGCCATCAATACCCGCTATTTTTGTGATCGCCTAAAGCACTTAAAAGCTTAACTTTGATACTACGGACTTCGTTAGTGTAAAGATGGGTAGGCAATTATCTAAAAATACCAATTAGATTAGAGATGAAAATTTTTTTAATATTGCATAGGTACTCAAGATAGCATATTTAGTGGTCTGGCTATGGAAACAAAGTCGGGTTTTTTATAGCGCCCGGTCTCCAATCACCAATTGATACTTTACCTAATACACACCACATGACAGTATCTTATTGGAAATCAGGCTTCGTAAGAAACACGGTTCTGGTTCCTTAGAAATTTCCTCTTACTCAGACCAATAAAAAACTTACACATTCAAGGGTCTTTCATTTTTTGTGGAATCAAATATGGCTCTACAAAAGAGTCTGACTACTAATCATAAGCCGTCACATATATGAAACCACATGTCGTTTGCAATTGATTTTCTAATTTAGCTACCTGTAATTGACAGCGTCTCCATTTTATATAGCCTTTGGCTCTATAGAAAAACTATCAAGGTCGCATTTTAAATAAATAGCCAATTCCCTTAAAAAATAATACTCTATCCTTCATGTGAAAATTATTCGCTATTCCATTTTTATCGGCCCATTTTTTTTTTTATTTGGGCAAACTCAAACTTTCATTATCTTCATTTCACAATGTCAAAATTAAGAGCTTGTATAATGAAAGTTGGGGGGTGAAGCCACCTGAATATGATTTAAACTGTCCTTATTAAATTCTTAATTAAATTCTTAATTTTCTTATATATTCCTATTTAACATATGCATTGTTATCAACTAATAAGAACTATTAAAGAGTAAAAATAATCAATCAAGAGGTATATTAGAAAAAAATATTCTTAAATTCCACTTTTCCAATAATATTATTAGAAGAAAATATATGTACACACTACAATTTTTGATATCTACAACACAATTTTACTAGAGTGACTCGTTCTTTATTATTAGTATATTTATGTCCCTAATAATTTTTATCATTTTTTTGAGTCCTTTGTTTAATTATCACTTCATATTTTTAATAATAGGTATTAAAAAAAAATTGCTTTTCTAATTAGAAGCTTGCAAAAATATATAGTTCTACTTTGTAGATATTCCTTTTATTTTATTAAAACATTTAGAAAGTTGTAATCATGAATTTTTTAAGATTACAATATTATTATATGACACAAGATCTCAAAATGACAAAAATAAATTAATGAAGTAAATGTAAAAATTTGAAAAAATAAGGAAAGCAAATGCAATCGGTAGAAAGTTTTAGAAGAATTTCCCTGTTATGAATTCAACTTTCTTATCATCTATGTGAAAAATATAAACGGGATTATTTTCAAGGGGAGTAATAAATATTCACCAATCTTGAGTAGGGCTCCTCATGCTCCAGCGTCCACCATGTCTCTCTGTCGCTTCCTCCTCTATCCCTTCCGCTGTTACTCCACCAACAGTTTCCACTACGCTTCCATTTCCGCCGCCGCCACCGCAGCTTCCGACTCTTATGCAAAGCATCTTTACAAGCATAGTTCCCAACCCAATAACACCAATTTTAGTAATTTCTATGGGAACCGTGGATTCTCCGCCGGTGACAATGGAACTGCCAATCAAAGTCCACATCTTGCTAATTCAACTCCAAGCCACTTCTCCGGTGAGTACGGTTCCTCCAATTTTTCTATGAAAGCCCCATTCTGCACCGGTGATAATGGAATGGTCTATCAAAACGGACCCGCTCCGTGGCAGATGCCTTCAGCTCCAAATCGCTTTTCCGGCTAGCAGCCGACGACAGAGTTGCGGCCTCCTTATTGAGCCTCCTCTCCACTCCTTTCTCAACAAGCGTCCTCTCTTGGACTCTACATCTGCTCTGGTGTCTTCATCTCCACAACCGTGTGCAGTCGCTAATCCGCGCTGGGGACCTTGATTCTGCGTTTGGCGTTGCTCGTCAGTCCGTCCATCGCCGTGTCCGACCTACAGTCTTTACTTGCAAAGCTATCATTGCTGCTATGCACCACGCCAAGCGCTACCAGGATGCCAAAGCCCTGTTTCACTGCTTCTTCAACCAGAATAATATCATCCCCAACATTATCTCCTATAATACTCTCATCGTCTCTTTCTGCGATTCCAACGAAGTGGACGAGGGCTTGAAGGTTTACATGTATGTTCTTGAGAACGCCCCTTATAGACCTTCATCTGTAACTTATCGACACCTCACAAAGGGTCTTATTGATGGTGGAAGAATTGATGAGGCATTGAGTTTGCTTTTCGAAATATTAACCAAGTTGGGTCACGGCTCTGATTCTTTGGTTTTTAATAATCTGATTCTTGGCTTTTTGAATTTGGGCAATTTGGAAAAGGCAAAAGAGTTGTTTGAGGAGTTGAAGTCACGGTGCACGGTTTATGATGGGGGTGGTACCTTCATGAACTAGTATTTCAATCTAGGTAGGCCAAAGGAGGAAATGAATTCTTACAGGGATTTGAGGAAATTCAGGATGATGCCCGCAACTGGGAATGCGCTTTTGGAGACTTTGGTGAAACACGGTAGAAAGAAAGAAGCTTGGGATTTGTTCTATAATATGTTGAATGACCGCAAACCCCCAACCTTCGAGGGTGTGAACTCAGACACTTTCAATAATGGTTAATGAGTGCTATGAGGAGAATGTGGAAAAGGCTATGGATTTGTCAGATTAGGCTGAATACTTATGACTCTAAATTGATGCATATGTTAAGCTCAATTGTGTGAATATTGTCACATTTTATTATGGGTAGTCTTCACTCAATCTTAAATATATTGAAATCGTTATAACGATGATGAAATCGTTATGAGTTAGTTATTCATTTTAGGTATTCGATCATTGTGTTTATCCTTGAATACTAGTCAATGCATCTCAGATTACGTTAAGAAACATTTATTTCGTGTTAGTGTGACTTGGAAGTTGAAATTTTAATTTTATGACAAAATTCACTTAACGACGTTCAAATCGTTATAATGATAATTATATCATTGTCATATTAAAATACATTTTAGGTGGTTGTCAGTATGTGTACACCCGATAGACGGCTCGCTATAAAATATGAGGTATTTTCTAATATGTAATTATGGCTTGAAAGGTCACATTTTATTATAGGCAGACTTCACTCAATCTTAAAGATATCAAAATCGTTATAATGATAGTGAAATCGTTATGAGTTAGTTATCCATTTTAGTTGTTCAATCATAAGAGTTTATTTCTAAATGCTAGTCAATGCATCTTACAATACATTACGTTTATCATGTGTTAGTATGATTTGGAAGTTCATGTTTTAATTTTATGACAATATTCACTCAATGATATTCAAATCCTTATAATGATAATTATATCGCTGTTATATTAAAATTCATTTTAATTGGTCGTCAAGATGTGTCCACCATGTGGATGACTTAGCATGCAATATGAGGCTTTCTTTAATGTGTAAGTATGACTTGAAAGGTCACATTTTATTATCGACAATTTTCGCTCAATCCTAAAGACATCGAAATCGTTACAACGATAATTAAATATTTATGAGTTACTTCTCCATTTTAGGTGTTCGATCTTAGGTATTTATCCATGAATGCTGGTCCATACATGTCACGACCATATTATTTCTTATAACTTTTAGTGTTTATGTCATTTGATAGATTAACGGTAAATAAATAATCGGACAAAATTTTTTTTCACCCAATTAAAATAGAAGTACAAACATTATGACTTACTAAAAGCATTGATTCAAAAACGTGACCACAACTTGAATTCACTTTCATTCCAATGTTTGGATAAAGAAACATATTTATAGTGTAGTTCAGCTATAGAGACTTTAACTCTGTAGGTATCAAGATTACATTTCAATTAGATAATATCAATTACATATACTTAAACTTGTAATATGATTATGCACTTGAAATTTAACTTTAACTTGTAAGCATGATTATGAGCTTGAACTTGTACATACCGTACATGACACTCCCAGTACAAAAGTGATATGTTAATCCGATTTAAGCATAACTTAACTTGACTTGTAGATATAAGATTCAACTAGTACAATCTATGAAAAATTTTTCATACTCGTGATGTGATTGTAATGGCAACATCTTAGATATGACATAAATACATATTTAAATATTTGACTTCTAAAATCATAACACTTCTTATACTTGTCATGAACTTGTAATAATATCATCTTATACATCACACATATAACATCTCATTTCAAAACATTATACTCATTTCACTTTATAAATATTACACAAAAGTTCACAATTCATCATTCAAGATACATAAAAAGATATAATGCTTCAAACAACATAAAGAGCACGTAAGCAAGTGTAAACATCATCACTCACAATGCGTAAAAGAGATAATCTTTCAAAATACATAAAAGAGCACTCAAAGGGGTGTAAACATCACTCACAATTCATAATACAACAAATAAAAAAGATAATCTTTCAAAACACCTAAAAGGGCACATAAGGGGTGTAAACATCACTCACCGTTACTGCCTTAGTCACCCTTTTCAATCTACAATCAAAAGCATATTCATCATCAACAAAACTTGCATTCTGCCCCATCCGGTATCAAGACTTAGATTAATTAGGCGTTGAGACTTAAGACTTAATCTTGTTTCAGCTTTTCCACTTGCAGGTTTTATGTGTGTTTTAGTTTATTTCATGATTAAACTCTAGTTTCTCTTTTCTTTAGGATGAATCCACATAATACTTCAAAGAAATATAATAATTTCTTGTGTCCTAACCTCAATTGGAGTGACCTCAAAGTAATCTTTCATTTCCTCAATTTAATTTCCCTTTTTTTCCTACTCCTCATCCTCCTTGTATTTTATTCTTGTATGCTATTTGTGTTTGTAACATCCCGAAAATTTCTACAAATTAAGGTAAGCAACGAAATTGTCGTTTTGAAAGAATTACTTGAATATCATTGAAAGATTACTTGAAGATCAAAATATTGTTATTGAATTGACGCTAAAGAAAGATCTTGGTTGATAATTGACATAGACTAAAGTGTAATGACTTAATTGACATGAATTGAAGAGTGTGAACTTGATTGAAAGATAATGCAAAAGGGAAGGACTTCTTGGGCAATTTCATGACAAGTGTGCGGCGCCACATCGCACCACTTGTCATGAGGTGATTTGAGCCACTTGTCACGTTGTGATTGGCGGAATTCAAAAGTTATTAAAATTAGCTAAATCCTAACTATTATATAAAGGAAGCTAAGGATTTCATTTTCTCTCAAACCCATTTCCTTTTCTCTCTCGAACTCCAAAATTCGTCCAACTTGGCCTAGGGAAAGAGAAAACCGATAAAAACCCACCAAAATATCTATTTATCCTTTGAAAAGAGTCCTTTACCATATATGGAAGGATTATAGCTTGAAAAATAGCTTTAATTGAGGAATATCAAGGCTTTACAGATAGCTCTTCACGTGGATTATTCGAAGAATATTTGAGGTGGGTAACCTAATACTTTGATTCCTTTTCTACATGCATAGAGTTTTGATAAGATAAGTGTGTATTTGATTGATGCTTTTGATGAGACAAATATGGATTTTGATGCATTGTTATTGAAAGAAAGATTTGTTTATTGCATTTGTATCGTAGTTAATACTCTACCCGTTTTGATTTGCTTTGTGATGGTATGGCCTTGCTATGTGTTCTTGGCCATCCTGATTTGTTTCCTACACTATGACCTATTCAATGATCCCGGAATAGGGAAGATTAGTGTGGTGTTTGCTTTGAATTGGAATCTCAGTATGAGTCTACCGGGGTTCATTGTGGATCCACTTAATTGATATGAATCTGGCGCGCACCACGGGTAGTAGTGTAACTAGCGATAGGGCCCTTTTGTGCATTGAAAAGCTTTGTACATGCAATGATTTGTCTTGGAAATGAGTTTCCTAAACGAAAGGTGAATCAAAGGATTATGTTATTCACTGAGTACTTCGTA
>CAVNYN010282292.1:0-20245 GCA_963692815.1 Nyctanthes arbor-tristis | reverse complement strand
TATATGCTCTTGAACTCTTTGCTAGCCTTACTTATTTGTTAGGCTGTTCCAGTAGAAATATATATTAGGTTCTCTTTTCAGCTTAAAGATGACTTAACTATGTTGTGTGGACACATTCAAATAAAGGTGATTTTATGGAGGTTGATTTGCGCTTTTATTATTTGACATGTTAGTTAAGCATGTGGTAGAATTGGTCATGTGTTTATTGCTGAAGAATGATTCTATTCATTTATTGTTTTGAATTGGATTCTCTATGTAACAATCTACCTAAATGATGTGAAATTTCTAGGCATATTTGGAGATGATGGATGAGAAGAGTCTAGCTGATAGAATCATCATTTAGCTGGACAAAAGATGGAAGCAAATAGTTGTAATAGTGAATTAGTGTGATTTATTCTAGCTAGGTGATTTAATATGAGTATCGTAAGTATGAACCTTGACTTTAATTCAGCAGAATTGTTTTTGATGAAAATCCACTTGCAATTTAGTTGATTACCTGATCTGTACACAATAAGAATTTTACTTTCATTTTCTATAATTACATGATAACGTTGTTATTTTTTATTATTATTTTTTTAAATTTGTAGTTGGGATTACCAACAGAAATAGTAATGATAGTTCGTTAGTAATCTACAATAGAATTGAAGTTGTTGGTAATTTGCAACATAAAAGATCATTGGAAATTCTGTTACTATGTAATTTCGTTAGTAATATTCAAACGGAGAAAATTGTTGGCAATCCGTTGGAAAATTGCCAACGAGACAAATTTCGTTAGTAATTTTACCAGCGGGGGTTTTACCAACGGAAAAAGTTTGTTGCTAATTGCGGTTTCCAACAAAAATCCTAGTATCACCAACGGAAATGTTCCTTACTATTGCCTCCTTTTCTAGTAGTGATAAAAAATAACAGCAAATAAAAAAACATGACCTTGTAAATAGGACAAATAAAAAAGAAAATATGGATAAAGTAAATGGGACGGAGGTAGTATAAAAGTTACGAAATATAATTTCATTTGCTGAATTATAAATTGTTAAATAAATCCTATGTACCCATTTTATAACTTGATTTCAAAATACTGGAAACTAAATGCCAAATGTATTGTTGAGTGAAGAGAGTCCTAGGAGTTAGAACTGAGTGGAATTGATGGCCAAGGGCTAACAGGCAAATGAAGTACTTGTTTATATAATTTTGGGACATGGAGAGATCAAACATTAGTCTTGGGAATTGTGGAAAACACAAACATAAATTGGCTTTGCCATTTCTCCATTAAAAAGAATAACCCTAATTTATCTAGATTGGATTTCGATCTCCACTCTATATAATGCATGAAGTAATAATATATTTTTAAAAAAATAAATTAATCATATAAAATAACGAAATATATAAATGTTTAGGACAGACATATATATATATATGACATACTAACTTACCAAAGTGTATCAATACCAAATCAAGTATAGTTTATGTTTTGATCAACACATGAATATAAAGTATTGACAGACAAACCCTAGAACACAAACACGATGTTCTACTTATGAATCTTTTGATTAATTAGAAATGTTGTCATGCGTTTCTTGGATTAGATGAAAATTAATCTAATCTAATTAAATAAACCGATTAAATTAAAGAACACTAACTACAACATAGCCTATTATAGGACATGAACCATGGACATGAGAAAAGCCATGTTGGTCCCCTTGGCCATGTACTCTCTCTCTCTCTCTCTCTCTCTCTCTCTCTCTCTCTCTCTCTCTCTCTCTCTCTCTCTCTCTCAAATCTCAAATCTCAAATTTTGGTGGCTTTTGTTGTATTCTTGTTTATGTCCCCAATCCCTTAAAAGGAGGTCTAATCCAACAATCTTTGACTGAACAGTCCATTTGGTCAACTAAACCCCAGTAGCCATGTCAGTTTAATTTTAGTTTTATGCACAACTATCCAACTAGGATCAGACAATCTGATCAATTTTGACTTTCATTCCCGTTTATACCTCTCTAATTTGCCAGCCCCATAATCGTCATATGGTGTTTCTTTAACTGGTTTCAATTAGAATTATGTGAAATTTTAAGTTTCAACTACAAAAAAGTTATACGAGGGTGACATGATCCATCACATTGAAGTATAATATCTTTAAAACTGACACTTCACTCAATTCTAATAGAAACCAATTATAATTGGTTTCCAGTTCATCCATATATATATATATATATATTCAATCTGTATCTTTGCAACTAATAACTATACATAATGATTTGAGTAATGTTATTTATCTGGATAGAAGATCGGTCTCTAGTCTAGTTGACAATACTACATTGGGGGATGGATGGAAATGTATAAATACATGGGCATTAATTTATTCAATGACCAATAAATAAATGACAATTAGGCTGGAGACTGGTCTCCGATTTAGATATGTAGTATTATTCTAATGATTTGTGTTTTATGGGTTTTCTTCAAATGCAACCTCTGTGTGTATAAACAAGGACGGAATATAATTTGATCTTGATAAATACCCGATAAATAAAAATAGATATTCTCATAAAACTTAGTGTCGGTCTCCTACCTGCCTGACAACCTACATGTGAGATCATTATGAGTTGTCTAGTAAATCTCTCGTCATATATACGTTTGATAGGATAATCTCATCAAATACATGATAGGAGATTATTTTCTGATAAAGATAGCTAACGTTTTCAACGCAAATGGTTATGTGATTGTTTTGAGAATTTTTTAATGTAAAATTTGACTCACCCCTTTTTGTCTTCTCGCAGAACTAAACTTTGAGGAGTGCCAGCTTTTTGTGCATGTTTATCTCTCTCTCCCCACCTCTACACTACACAAAAAACCAGACGATCAAATCCTCAAAGTCCCATTGTCCTTGTCACATTTCTCTAAAATCAATGCACTTGTCAAAATTAAACAAAAGGCTTGTGCCACTTTACGTCCACCTTTCACCTTAAATCACCATGCACGAGAGAAGCTTATTTATTAATTAATTAGCAAATGTTTTGTACAAGCCCTATCAACGCCAATACAACTTTTATAAGTGACAAAAAGTATTTAAACTCAACTTTATGAATGACTTCTTCATTCAAAAGTTAAAATTATCATTGACAATTTGATACAGTACTGACTACAGATGTAGAACTAATCTTTTTCAGAATTTTGTTTGCTGCGTGCTTGTAATATTGTAGCTAATTAAAACTTTAAATCAGCACCGAATTAATGCAATAGTGTTACACCATCTTTATCGTTAGTTGTTTGATTTGAGTCTTACATTCCACTAGAACGGAAAAAAAAAAAGAAGCCAGCCGACAAGATACTTTACTGTATTTTATATCCTAATTTTGATTTTTATGTATCCAGTTCGAACGTGACTCTAAGAAGAAATCATTTGAATACATAATCCGTGTCTAATTTGCTCTAATCTTGATGCAGAGTTAATAGCTCAAGAAAAAGCCATGTTTATTTGTCTAAAATGATCATCAAGAAAGCACATATATTATAACAATAAAATTATAAAAAGACAAAAAACATAACTATTATAAAAAGACATTATTATAAATAACAATATTCCTCCCCTCGTAGCCCTATATATACAAGCCCACAAACTCACTCCCTTTTCAGTTCAGAAACTGATCAGAATCAAAAGATCAATATTCTTCCTGCAGAAAGCTGTAGATTGAAAGAATTCATGGATGAAGTATCAGCTGGGTTTTGCATTAAGCAGCGCGGCGGCTATGGTGGCGGCGGCAATACCGGAGGTGGCACGGGAACTAAGTGCGGGAGGTGGAATCCGACAACTGAACAGGTTAAAGTCCTCACAGAACTGTTCAGATCAGGGCTCCGAACTCCAAGTACTGATCAGATCCAAAAGATATCTTCCCAGTTAAGCTTTTATGGCAAGATTGAGAGCAAAAATGTCTTTTACTGGTTCCAAAACCATAAAGCTAGAGAAAGACAGAAACGCCGCCGTGTCTTGGTCGATGAACACCAGGACCATGATAACAGAGTATCTTCCACGAAGTGTATGAGTAAATTTTATTAATGAATTCTCGTGCATTATTATTATATATACTGATTAATTTGAAAGTGGGTTTAATTTCTTTTTGGATTCAGATGTTGCGGAGATAAACCAGGTTCCGGAGCCCGAGAGAGTGCTGGAGACTCTGCAACTTTTTCCGTTGAACTCTTTCCTGGAGCCGGAGAAGCGGAGAGCATATGCGAATCTTGGTGATCATCACTGCAAAAAGAATTCTTCTTTGGATTATAATATTACTGGGGCAGAAATGGATCATCCTACATTGGATCTACGATTAAGTTTCCTTTAAGATTTCAAGATTAAAGCAGTACCTAGGCGGTAGGTTTAGCATGCATGAACATGTAATCTTCCCAAGTGATTCAAAATTAATTCTCTGTACGATTCTGAAAGTCCATGCTACGAGACACTGTTCAAAAAGGGTCATTGGCACAAAGTCCCTACCTTAAATACTCTTGTAAAATTGGTTTCTATCTATGTATTTTTAGCAATTTCATCCTTGTCTTCATGTTTTATTATCACAATTCATCACCTTGTTTAATGGTGATGGAAAAACTCGATCCATCGGGTTTCATGTTTTACCGTCACAATTCATCCTTCTAATCGTTTAGTGATGGTAGTAAAACTCGATCCACACTTAAATCACACATATACTTGATTGAAAGGCAAAAAAACTGATGATCCGCGGATTGGATTGAATTCTCCGACCCCAAAATATCTTGGGGTTAATACAAATCAGTGCCAATTTGTGATCCGTTTCTTTAAAAAATTGAAATCAAACTCTCAAAAAATTTATAGTTTTTTTTTCATATTATAAATTTTAGCAGGTTTAATCATATGAATCTTGTAAGAGAAGGGCTTTATAAAAAATAAAAAACAAAACGGATTGGTTAGCGGATCAGATCTTTGATCAACCCCGACCCGTAAGTTGTGGAACGTAGGTGGATTGCAAATTGCCTTGCATTTTCGTGGGGCGGAGCAGATTGTTGTCGATCCACCTTGAACCCAATCCACTGCCATCATTATTGTTGTTAAATGTAGTGCCCAAAAGTAAGGACCTTTTGCGCCAATAACGCTTCTAGAAAGTACAAAATGTGAAAAAATATAGGGGCAAAAGAATTTAATGGCGTCGAAATGTGACAATAAGTGATACAGTATAAAACATTGAATATAAATGGGTAATTTACCGCTAACGTCTTCAACCTTTTAACAAAGTTGAGTTTATGTCCCCAACCTTTGGTTTTAATATTGGGGGCTCCGAACTTTTTAAAAATGTTACTTATAGTACCTATGACGGAAACCATCAATTTCACCGTTGAAATTAGGGGTATTTTGGTAAAATATAAAAAAATGTATTTTAATATTAAAAAAAAGAAATTTGGGGGAGGACACCTTGGCTGCCAGAAATGGCAGCTAAGAGATGCCGGAAATGGCAGTAAAAATGCTGCCAAATGGTGAGACTCCCTCTCCTTTTGGCTATCATAGAGCTACTGGATGTCGGAAATGACAGCATAGGGAGGGGGAAACTCTCCCCTTTTGGCTGCCAACTGCCGGCAAATAGCAGCAAAAGGGGAAGTCTCCTCCCATCTTTTTGGCTGCCATTTCCTGTCGAAAATGGTGGCAGAAGTGCTGTAATTTTCTGCAGCACAGGGGAAAGTCCCCCCTCCCCGGCCATTTTTCGGCAGCACAGGGGAGAGTCTTCTGCTTCCTTTTTGGTTGCCATTGTTGGCAGCTCTTGGCTACCATTTTCAGTAGCTAAAAGGAGACTGTTATTTCCGGCAGCCAAGGTGTCCACTCGCCCAACAACTTCCTCTTTTTTTAATATTAAAAAAAATTCGTATTTTATCAAAATACTCCTAATTTTAACGGTAGAATTGACGGTTTCTGTCACAGGGATTATAAAATGTAACACTTTTAAAAAGTTAGAGACCCTCTGGACTGAAATTAAAAGTTAGAGACGTAAACTCAACTTTATTAAAAGGTTGAGGACGTTAACTGTAAATTACCCAATATAAATTGGTGTACACTTACGTTTAAGTGCGGTTTTTATAACATAGTGTAAGATGCACGTAGCTCTAGGGACATTGAATGAATGAGTGTCTTGCTTTGAAGGTTTAAAAGAGCTTCGACATTCTCCTCTGCATGCTCGTAATCAAACCATTGTTTTTCTTTTCAATTAATTTAAAGTCTCTGAATATGTGAATCCATATGTTACCTCTCTGTGCGGGGTTTGAAATTTGATTCCCGATGGTTGTCCACATTGAATTCAATTAAAAATTCTGTGAGGAAGCTTTAGTCATGCTATATGTGTCAATAATTTGATATAAATGGTTTTCACATAAGGTGCACTAACTTTGTAAAAAGTAATAATTTCATCGATATCTAGGTTCCGCCAGCTTTTCAAAATTATGCACAATAGGTCACTGCTCTACAAATTTTTTAAGAAGAGTATTACTCTCCTCTCAGGGAGAGTACACTGCCATGTAATTGCACGTAATTGGGGATTGGGGGATTGATCTGGGCTGGACGGATAGGTCTCTATGCACAACTTTCGTCAATTTTCACCATTCTTTTTTTTCAATAAAGACAATTTTACCCTTTATTTAAATTGAAAATTAGAAAACAAAAATTTTTAAAATTTATTTTGATCACTCTACCGCTTTTTCTTTCACGCACATATTAAAATAAATGGTTTTTCACATATCCTGTTGACATAGTCATCTGCATATCGTATTCCTATTCACTCACTTAACACAAGCTATATATACACATTAATCAATGTATTATCTTTTCCATTCACCTACCTAACACTATCACTGCTACTAATCCCATTGTCATTTCAAGCAATGAACTTCAAAATTCAAGTGATGATAATTGATATGTGATTAATATTTATGTCATAAAAATTGTAAAGATTAAAAATATATGAATTTTTCTTATAGAACAATTTTGAAGGAATGAATTACTGGTTAAAAAAGGGAAGGTTCCCTTTTATTTCCATTGTAACAACTTAAATTTTTGTAACAACTCACCTGAAATTTTTGCTTTTAAATATAGCTAAAAAATGAAGGAAAATCCATTTTTGTTGTCGTAACAACTTAAGTGGACGTCTTAAAATCCATTTTTATTGTCGTCGCAGCTTAAATGGATGTCTTACTCTTCCCCCATCCACAAAAAAATATATATATATACCTAGGGAGAGGATGGTACTCATATTTGGTAGAAGTTAGGAGTAACTAGTCTGACGATAACAACATATTCTCTCATTCTTTCATGTTATTTTAAATCTTTTGGACTTTTTAAAACATTTTTGTGTTAATTTCTTTTATTTCATGCAATGAGGGTACAATGGTCATTTTGTAAGCATATAATTTTAAAGAAAAATTAAGGTTGATGGTGGTAGCAGAGGTACCAGACCGAAATAGAATATGGTCAAGGGACTCTAATAACTTGCATAGTTACATATTTGTGCTCATTGTATTATTGTATTACTGACATACATACCTACCTCAGTTTTTTAGCACTATTATGCTCTATTTTCATACTATTATTATTCCTTTTTGGGAAATTTTCATATTTCATCTCCAGCCTTTGCCAATTTTAACAATTTCATTAGGTCCCTCTTTACGTTTTCCATGAAAACTGTATGTTAGCATAGGGGAATTTTTGGAAATTCTTATAATATTTGATAGGGAAATTTTCACATTTCGTCCCCAATCTTTGCCTATTTTAATAATTTCACCCCAACCTTTTTTTACCACCATAGGCCCCCAACCTTTGAAAAAATAAGCGCAATAGTCCCTCTTCACTTTTTCTATCCAAATTTCTGTTAACTAATTCACGTGCATTAGGTGTGAGGATTGGGTTTGGAGGTATTTCGACTATTCCTGATATTTGATATAATCCAAACTTTTAAAACAATCAAAGATCAAACTCAGACTTCACATTAAGTTTGGTTTAAGAATATTTCTAGTTATTCCTTTGGTGTGTAATTAATAGATATTTGCCTTTTATGTTGTATTCTTATATTTAAATATCCAGGCTACATAATGATAGAAATGGCAACATGTTGGGTTCGGGCCGGGGTGGACTCACGAAACTTTTTCTTTGCCCCGTCCCGTGACCCGTCAAAATTCGGGGCAGATCGGGTCGGGGATTTTGCCATGTTTACTGACCCATTTAGATTTATTTATATATTTTTCTATTTTTTTCAAATATTTTTTATGTATTTTTTATTTTTTCCATACTTTTTAATATATTTTTTAATTTTTTAAAATAAAATTGGGCGGGCCCATTCAGGTCGACCTTGACCCATCCCATCCATCCTCGTAACCCGATTTACCCCCAAACTGGCCCACCCAGCCAACCCGATAGAGGCAAAAAATTTGCCCCATTCGGATCTGGACCTCACAGGCTCTCAGTCAGGTAAGTTTAAATTTACATCCCATGTGGTGTCCAACTTTATCTTCAATATTATCAAAATACGAATCCAAGACAAATTTAGTTACCACTTAGTCCATTATATAATTTGGATATTTAAACACATAAGAATACAACATAAAAGGCAAACATCTATTAATTATATACCAAACAAAAGTCTTGCCAAATATTAGGAATAACCAAATATAGTTTTAAACTAAACTAAACGTGGAATCTGAGTTTGATCATTTGATTGTTTTAAAAGTTTAGATTGTATCAAATATGAGGAATAGCCGGAAATACCCATAAACCAAATCATCACGTGTGGTGCAGGTGGATTAATTAACAGAAATTTTGACAGAAAACGTGAATATGGACCTATTGTGCTTATTTTTTCAAAGATTGGAGACCTATCGTGGTGAAAAAGGGTTGAGGATGAAATTGTTAAAATAAGCAAAGGTTGGGATAATATTACAAGAATTTCTGAAAATACCCCCACAGTAACGGATGGTTTTAATGGAAAACTTAAAGAGGGACTTATTGCGCTTATTTCTAAAAGGTTGAGGACCTATATGCTTTAAAAAAATATTAGGGATGAAATTGTTAAAATTGGCAAAGGTGGAGGACAAAATGTGAAAATTTCGCTTTTTTTTTTTACTTTTTTATTTAAATTTGAATTTGGTCAAATCAACATATATGATTAACTCACATTGAGTACAAAACTCTCCAACATCTAATTTCACTAATTTTCTGTCTTTACTTTACATAAATACATATTTATATGAATATAAACACACTTTAATCTAGAAATTTATTGCATTCTCACTCTCATATAAGTGAATAATGATTGTACCAACAGGACGAAACTTGTTTTGAGTTGATCGAACCACGAAGGATGTGGGACACAATTTGTACGCATAAATGGATTCTTGCTCTTGGGCTGGGCCTCATTTGAGTCCCAATCTAGGCTTGGGATCTTTCTCTTCCTTTTTTGGGACAAACTAAAAATGGATCTCTCTTTTATGAATGTGTGAATGACTATTATGTAGTGTAAATTAATTGTGTTCATGATGCACAAATAGTCATAAGATGCAAGCAGATTGCATTATGTAAATGGCTTATCTAATTGGTAAGTGGGTGACCAATCAAATAAGTTAATTATCTACTACTTGTTAGTTGGTGTTAAGCTGTGTTTATCGTAACTATAAAGTTATATTTTATAAATAGTCAGTTGCCCGTTCATTAATCAATAAATATGGGTGTTTCTATACTCTACCTGATCATCTAAAATGAATTTGGAAAGGAAGACTATTTTTGTCTTGAAGTATAAAAAGAAAGAGAGATTATTTTGGGAGGTGGACTATGTCGAAAATTACTTGACTATGACGGAATTAAGTAAAGATAATCTTTTTTTATTTTTCTGAAAAAGAAAATTATTCCAGTTTTGAAGCTTCTGTAACTAAAGTCTAAACATGTTAATAAATATATCAGATTCTGTCACTAGACAATTGGCTAAAAAGAATGAAATAACGGTGATGACGTCTAATCATCACAGCCGTCCATAAACTCTTCTTTCCGGTACTCTGCTTCCGGGTTGATTTAACTGGCGAATCGTCGTTTATGGAACCTTGCAGTGAGTCGACTCGGATCCTCGGGCAACTCTCACTCGGTAGTGCTCCATATAAGTTCGAGTAGCTAGGAACAATGATGATGAGAACGAGTCTATTCAGCCGCCGGACGATTAGGCAGGGAACGATTGGATCTGTTAAGATCAAGTTATTGCTCTTATGTATTGTTGTATTCACACTAATCGCCCTCGCCGGACCTACGGCGTCGTTTATGGGATGGAAATATCACGATGCTTCACTTTATCGATCCTCAATTCCCAGGTGGGAATCAGTATGTGGACAATATCAACTATCAGTTGTTTTACTTATGAGATTTATACGAGTGTTTTTGTTAAGTTCGTTAAGG
This sequence comes from Nyctanthes arbor-tristis, assembly GCA_963692815.1. Taxonomy (NCBI): domain Eukaryota; kingdom Viridiplantae; phylum Streptophyta; class Magnoliopsida; order Lamiales; family Oleaceae; genus Nyctanthes; species Nyctanthes arbor-tristis. The sequence continues at coordinate 9,816 of CAVNYN010282292.1, read as the reverse complement.
AGTTTCCAGTTATGGTAATTAATCATTGTTCAAGTTACTGGTTTCCATTTTTTACCGTAATTTCTAATTATTGATTATATTGGTGAAGGTGTATTCATTAATATTCTTGGTAGTTATACTCTTATATCAGTATTAATTACTTGTATTGTAGTTTTGATTAGATTTTTCGGTTCGCTAAGCTTCTTTTTCTTTTCTCCTATCGCATACGATTCAATGGCTGCTTTTAGATATTCAGAATAGTTTATGAAATGGGGGAGAATAATGGATACTAAAAGTATGAAACAGTCATTTCTTGACAATGATAGTCAGCTTCTATCTCTCTACTTTCTTTTCAGTTTTATTCTCTTTAATTAGTATATGATTCATCTATTTTTTGCTGCTTTGAATTAGCACAATGGCAATAATGGATCTGCACCTTCCAGAAGAGGCATTATTCAATGTGTGTTTGTATTTAAGTACATTTAGTAACCTTTGATTGTATATTTATGACAAATTCAAGGATAGCTGCACAACTAGGAAAAACTTGGCCCACATTTATATGTTCTTATCTGTTACCCTTTGGGGATATGGGGATTAGAAGCATTGCCAAATTGCTATATGTAGTTGCTAGAGTTTGTTAAGTGTTTATTTTGCCATTTTTGGTTATTTATTATTTGGATAGCTTCCCTGGCTGAATGCGGAACTTATACGGTGGCATTTTATTTGTCGTCAAAGATATTTGCATAGCTGAAGCTGGATATCTGTCAGCTATGGAGCGGCATTTCCGTTTGTTTGTGTCCTATTTACACTATTAAAATGGATACTCATTCTCTTGGAGGTTTGTTGCCCAGGCAAAAAGGTGTTCCATCACTGAGTTCAATATCAAGGGACGGTCTTTATAGTTCATTGAAATTTTACTTCTCTAAGTGTTTGATTGAGATCATGCACATTTTAATTTTGGTAACTACTTGGAAGGGAGCTATTCTTTAAACATTTTTCTTTTGAAACGAGAAAAGCCACAATATATTCAGTTAATATTAATTCACCTCTTAGCTTGCACTGATTTCATGCGTTCTACAGGAAAAAATATGCACTGCTGATTAACACTTGGAAAAGAAATGATCTCCTAAAGCAGTCCATATCTCATTATGCATCTTGTCCAGGGCTTGATTCTATACACATTGTGTGGAGTGAACCTGACCCTCCATCAGATTCTCTTGTAAAACTTCTTAATCATGTCATACAGTCAGATTCTAAAGATGGTCGAAAGATTGAATTGAAATTTGATATCAATAAGGAAGACAGTTTGAACAACAGATTTAAAGAAATCAAGGATTTGAAGGTGGATGCAGTCTTTTCAATTGACGACGATGTCATATTTCCTTGCACTTCGGTAGAGTTAGCTTTTAGTGTCTGGGAAACTGCACCAGACACAATGGTTGGATTTGTACCACGACTCCACTGGCTAGATAGATCGGTATGTGCTTTGTTATTTATCCATTCCCGTGTCTTGTTTAAGTTATACAACATAATTGTTCGGCCAAATAATTCAATACGATGTCATACTTTGATACTAGAATAGATAACTATGGTTCAACATTTCCCGTTAATGAGAGAGAATGCTTCATGGTATCATGATAAACTTTAGATAAAATGCATTTAAGTATTGTCATAAACTTGAGTCCTATTATACCTTTGGTTATGTGTCATGATAAAATTCTAGGGCATTTGCTTTATTTATTTCCATGACCCTGGGTAGCACATGAACTTTAAGCATGTTTCTTTTTACGTTTGCTTATTTTGTGGCAGCACTTTTTGTTTTTAATGCATTAAGCTCTTTTTTTTGTTTTTAATGCATTAAGCTCTTTTTTTTGTTTTTAATGCATTAAGCTCTTCTTTTTGTTTTTAATGCATTAGGCTCGTAGATATAGTTTATGTGTCATAAAAGTCTAAGGCATTCGCTTCATTTATTTCCATGATCCAGGAGTAAAATATGAACCTGAAATCTGTGTAGTTTTATGTTTGCTTATTTTGAGCCTGGTTTTTACGTGAACACATGGATAGATTTTCTGGCCAAACTCTGCAAGCAAGGTCTGAAGCTTTTTATGGGTCATATATATAGTGAAAAGGGTAATTAAGCTCCTATTTGATCTTCTTTATTAAAATACATTATAATCCCATCTATCACTGATTTGACTACTGATTTGACAACTGCTCATTTATAATTATAAATTTCAAACTTCTATTAAATCTACACTACTCATTTCTCCTCTTTATAATTTCTCTTTATAAATCAACTACCATAAATTAAATCAAACCGGCACTAGTCTGTGAAACTAATTAAAAGCCAGGGTCACCTCGTTAATGAACTAAATAGTTCTCCAGTCTTTCACCACGTAGTTCATTTTAAGGGTAATTGACTTTAAATGATATTTCATGCCTGCTTGCTGCTGTTCTATAGTCACTCAATCTAACTGTGCTAAAAACTGAGGAGATAGTATGATATCCTGTGTGTGATTACTGTTTGCAGCTATTGTTTGACTTGATGATTATCTGTTTCAATGGACACTTTCCAGATGGATGAATAAATTGTTCAATTTGCGTCTCTGCATTCTTGTTGCAGAAAGACAATCAGGATAGTTATGTGTATCGGGGATGGTGGTCTGTTTGGTGGACGGGTACATATAGCATCGTTCTCTCCAAAGCTGCTTTCTTTCATAAGAAGTACCTGAGTTTGTACACATACAGCATGCCGTCGTTTATTAGAGAATATGTAACCAAGAACAGGTTCTAGTCATATTATCAATTCTTCTATTTTCTTTTTGTTCCATTATTGTTTGCACTTCCCTGCCTCTGTCATTAATTTCCAAAATTATAAACCTTATTTGATGAACCTAGGAACTGTGAAGATATTGCGATGTCCTTTCTCATTGCAAATGTGACTGGTGTTCCTCCTATTTGGGTAAAAGGTAATACTTTGTGCACCTATCTTTTCAGTTTTAGTTTTCCCATAAATATTATTTAAGCAGATGCTGCTTGTTCTTTTCTTTTTAAACTAGCGTTTTATAATACTGTGAAGTTTGATTCTTGCTCACGTGGAAGCAGTTAAGAAAATACCGTCTTGAGCAAAAAATTTTGTGTTTTTTCTTGAAGAGGTAGCGTGCCATTTATTTCTAGAGCAGAAAGGTTGTTACAAATAAGTGAAAAGGAGTTAAATATTTGGAACTACTAGGGATCTGATTGTGTAGGTTTTGAACTTACTTGAGTTTGTATGGCTGTAAGATAGATCTCTTTGTTTGAACTTGAAGTTAGAAGGAGAGAAATTCTATCATCAACATTTCCTTCAAAAATGCCTTATTTTGACACTGTGTTTTGCCTAATCCGTATCTCGAAGTAAACCCAAAATATCTCTTAAGGTTTTGGATAAGTTGAAAATACTCCTTGCATCCGCTCAAAGCAAGTACCCGTGATACTCACCAACTAATTAGCAAATGCACTCCGTATATCAATTTTTTAAATTATGTAAACTTCTGAGTATTAAAAATATTCCTTGAACACATTTAGAAACCATAAAAGTAATAATAATAATAATAATAATAATAACAATTTATTACTTTTCTCGAGAAATTAATCATCAAAGCTTTGTGTCTATATTTAAATAATAACTTGAATGAATAAAAGACCTACCTTGGGACTCAAACTGTTTGTGCATGTTGAATAGTAAGATCAGTTTAACTTCACATTTTTAGCTTGTTAGAGTTCTAAATGAACCAGCATCCAAATTCTAAAACTAGTCCAGCATGGTAAGAGAAATGCTAGAAATTTGTTTGTTCATAGGTTCTGGTAAGCGTATTTTATTTTATAATAACAAAAATTGGTCTCCAGCTATAATGTACCTACTGTTACTAGTTAGAGGGACTTAATTTTATTCAATCGTAAGGTAGCAAAACTTGAGAATTACGTTTCCAACCATAGGAATAGCAAAAATAATTCTAGCTGCATCCTGGGAAATCTCAAGATCTTTAAGCTGAAGCTTCTAACCTATGGCTTTATGATAGTTTCATAAGTCTCTTGTATTCAGCCCTCAAGTTTCTTCGTTACTTATTTTTATGTTCATCAATACAGCCTCTATCACAGCTTTGATTGGTTCTTTCTTAATTATAAAGAAATCCGTCATTCTTGCTCCCATAGATTACCTGTTAAACTGTAATATTTCCTAGAGCAGTATCTGCTTCCTTCATAGTTCACTGTTGGGGGATTCTTGGAGTAGCCAGGAGATGGTCGAAGGGGTAGCCGAAACACTAAAATATATTTTTTATTTTTCAAAGGCCAAAAAAAGGGATGCTTCCAAAAACGGGGGTATCTGGGGATCGGTGTGGCCACCCCCTGGCTCCACCCCTTACTGCCATCCTCTGAGCTTATTCAATAAATCTAAGTGTAATTTAACCATCCAGACCAGTGAGGAAGTTCCAGTAAGTAATTTTTCAGTCTCAGCTGGAAATGCTTTTACTCTAGTTCTACTTGTATGCTGTCGTATTGTTTGATCCAGCTAGAGGCTGGGCCAAAGCGGTGCCTCCCCAGTACTGGCCTATATAGGAACTTTGTAAGGCCAGTTCTGCGTTTATGCCATTAGAATGAAATATGGATATTTAAAGAAAATGCTTTTTCCTTGATTAGCAAGTTGATCCCCGCACATTTTAAATGAGTTAGCTGAGACTAGGATTATTAGCAAAAATCATTCAAAGCTCTATTTGATTGACATGTGACCTTGCAAATAGAGTGTATGAACTATGAAGTGCATATGCAGAGACAAACACAGATATACATATGGGCATAAATCACACTTGAAATTGAGCATTCACTGTCTAATGTGGTGATGTAGGTAAAATATTTGAGATTGGTTCCACTGGAATTAGCAGCTTGGGAGGTCACACAGAAAAAAGAAGCCACTGCGTTAATCTGTTTGCAGCTGAGTACGGGCGAATGCCTTTGGTATCTACTTCATTCAAAGCCACGGATAGCCGCAGTAGCTGGTTTTGGTGATAGTGTAGCTTTGTCTCATTACATTAGATTCCACTCATTTAGTCTAAATGTGGTCTTCCCAATTTTTATCAGTTTTTGAGGTTTTGTAACATTAAATCATCCAGTGAGAAAACATAATTCTTCACACGTTCATTTAGGTTGTAGGAATCTCTGTATCTCATTATATTGTATTTGTAAACCACTGGAATAGCTCCTAAATCTATATATGCATATATATATATATTTCCTCATTTTTGTTCTCTCGAAGACTGCTTTCTTTTGTGTGTAGGTATTGACTATGCATGACTGTTAATTCTGCAATTGAAAACTTGAATGCAAAAAGAGCTAGAACCTCTTCTATTTCACTCCCGAACCACGTTCTAGGAGGAACATTTTCTACGAAGAGACTGCAAATTTCCTCTGGATGGTAAATGGTATCCGATTATCTCTCTTGGTTGGATTTAAGTGTTGGGATATTCTCTCCCGTTCTTCTGCTCACTCAAAATCAACAGTAGAACGGGCCAAGTTCATTAATTGGTAGGTTAGATTAAAATCTGTATTCTTGCATTTCAACATATACGGAGTTGGAAAAATGTATTTCTATCAAGGTCTGGTTTTATAGCCAACTTCCCAAAAGTATACATGTATTTTTCCAGTTACAGGAATGCTGTTTCAGCCCCCCTGATATTTATCTATACATCAAAGCTCCCCCCTAAATCCTCCGGAATCATTTCTAACCTCTGTTGATTCCTCTACATCATTATTCAAAATCATCCTTTCACAGATGCATATGCCCGTTGTTCTAAATCTGGCCAGTTCTAGGTAAGAATTTCTGATAAATCTCTGGTGTGCTTCTTCTCGTTCTAGCATCATTCATACGAGTTTGCAGCCAGTCTAGAAGTTGAACTCGCAGCCAGCTAGAAGTTTGAACTTCAACTGCTATCCAGGGAATTGTCAACGAGGAAACATGTGTCCTCTCCTCCGGTGTTCCATAAGAAGTTGGCATACTTGGATGCGTAGTAAGAATTATCAGGTTCGATCGCCAAGGCTTGTAGGTATCTTTCTTCTGCTGCCCAATAGTCCTGTCTGGCAGTCCACAGAAAGGTAGCATATTGGCTTAAGGATTCCGCGTCTGGTGGTTGCGCTTGTACAGCCTTCTTGAAGCACTGTTCGGCCCTGTCAATATCGTCAACAAGTGGTAGTTTATAAACCAATTTATTAAACAATCCGGTCACCAAACAATGCAAGATATTTGCATTTGAGTTGAGAGAATTACCTGTCGTAATCGCGGGGAACAAGGCGCAGAAACTGAGCATAGTTGCAGAGTAGAAGTGGATTGTTAGGCTCCTGAGACAGGGCTATCTGGTACAAAAGGTTAGTTCTTGAATATTCCTCGTAGTTGTCAGGTTCTAGCTCGACCGATATTGGGGAAACAAACTGTTGCATAGCTTCGCGATCAAGAATCACATTCATGAAACCTCCTCCAATCCTTTTTGCTTCATCCACCACTGAGTTCCACAAGTCCAACTCTTCCATGCTTTGCAAATCTTCATCGTCCACCTTTGAAATTTCTTCCTCAGCTTCTTCTAGATATCGGCTTGGTTTGCTGATTTGCTTGTTCCCATTGGAAACTCCACTGTCTGAAACCAAAGTGGATCCTGTGCTGGATGATGATGATGATGATGATGGTGATGATCCGAGTAAGAAAGCTTCGGCCGTATAGTGGTTGTGACACGCGGAATATACGCTGAAGTTTGCTAAAAGGATTATCACATAAATCATCAAAGTCGGTGTTCTTGAAAACACTTGCTGAAACAGCCAGACAAAGGATGAATTCATCTCCTTTTGTACTTTTGCTATAATTATCTCTAAATCCTCATGGCACAGAGCTCCTCTCATCTGTAATGCATAGCTCTGGAGCTCGACCACAATAAATACCATGGACGCAAACGCCTTCTTCACGGAACAGAAAACGGAATCTTCAGAATGCGTAAAGGCCTCTTCCAATCGGAGTTTCTTCTTCACCATCCTTAGTGAAAGGGGAAGATCAAAGCTCTTAGCTTTCTGTTCAAGAGTGGCCCACATAACAGCCTCACGTTCTGGCCAGTCAGGCGCCTCTGGTCTGATCCCGAGCTTCATGGGTTCCAGGAACTCAAATTTCGACGGCAAGGATGAATTCTTAATCACTCCATATTGACTGGTAGAGGGACTGACTCCTTCATTCTCTTGATCACCATCGGACAGGCTAAATCTTTGGGTGGTATGAAAGGATGGTTCCTCATAAAAAATATCACCCAAGTTGGAACAACAAGATCGTTTAACGGATTGGCCTCGCGAAAAAGTCTTGTCAGAAGATTGAGACGGATTAGAGAGGAAGACTCGACGGGGTGTTTGGCGATTGGAAGACGAGAGGGAAAGGGTGGGAGAAAGTGAAGAAGCAGCAAAGGGTTGATGAGGAGGGGAAAGATGCGGAAGACATTCTAGCAGGGATGGAAGAATTTCAAGCGTCATAGTTAGTTTTTAGTGTGATTGCAGAAAATGGTGAAGAAGAGGAAATAACAATAAGGATTGGGCAGAGGTAGAGAGAAAAAACAGTGGATTTGGCTATAAATAGGGAAAGAAAGAAAGAGTCAAATCGGACAACAGAACGCCCGTGCAAAGAGGATCCTTCTGAAATAACCGGAAAATAGAGAAATCTGCAGTGCAAAATCTAGACTTTTCCCTCGATTGCTTTAATTAAAATCAACATGTGATGTACAGATGGAAAAAGCAAAGATTTTTACATCATTACATAACATGCATTTTGACCCAAACTATGGTAGCGACGAATCCCAATTCACACTTGAAAGCAAAGAAATGGACTATAATTATTAATAGTAATAATAGGAGCAAATAGTGTGAAAGGTCAATGGCCTTGGGTTGAGTCACTCTCAGAGTAGGCACCCATCAAAGATTTTCCAATTTCCAACTAATAAACCACACGCAATTGCATTAAGAAACGCATTAATTTCCACATTGTATTGTTATTTTATTTAAGCAGACAAGAACAAAGAATTTTTTGCTTTATCCATCCACACTAATTTTTTCTTACCTCAACTTGCAACTCGACGATCTAATCCCTTCCCGATGCAAGCCAATTTTCGTCTACTCCAATGCACTCTCGGAGTTTGAAGAAGTTGAGAGTTTGGAGGGGTGGGGGGATCTAATCGACCTTAATTGTTGAATTTTAACATAATAATTTGATGACATGATGATGTCATGTTATTAAAGAAATATTGTTATTTTATGAAATATTTTTGTGAAACACTTTTTTGATGATGATGATGATGATGATTATTATTATTATTATTATTATTATTATTATTATTATTATTATTATTGTGAGAAGGAGAAATTAAGTGGATGGATAAAGCACTTGTCCTACAGAGTGAGAAATTAAGTGGTGCACTTGTCCGACAGGCCCCAGCGGGAGCACGACTGCGAAGCTGATGAATGGTAAGAAAATGCAAAACAAATTTTGCACATGTAAATGCTGTCCAAATTGAATTTATAATAAAAATTGAATAGAAAACGACTTCCTTTTAAAGAGTCTTTCTTTTACAATATCTCATAATAACAATTATATAATGTGGGAGGTGTCTCTGAAGTACGTGTAGCTTGATGATATATGGCCCCTCTGTTAAAAAAATCTAGTTGAACATATCAAAATCGATGTTCAATTGTCCAATTCTCTCCTTTTCCCCCTTCCACACATCATTGTAAAAAATCACTTACCAAAGCCCTGAGGCAAAGTTGGATTAACAAAAGAGATGGAAGACGATTGGGTACATCAGTGTGAGTTTGGATCTTAATGAAGTAGTACTTTGATGGAAGTCAGTAGAAACACACACAGTACCTAACCAATCTAGACATATCTCGATATTTATATTTTACACTGAGACCTAAGGGCAAATAAGCGTACACGTTCATGATAGTGCGTAAACTGTAAAAAACAAAATGGTCACTCACTAAAGTACCGCTCTTTAATAAGTTAAAAAAAAAAAAAATGAAAGAAAGAAAGAAAAGAAAGAACACTGAACAAGCCCAGTAGTATGCCTTGGGAATGACATGTGTTTAGGTAGGTAGAGGAGGAGGAGGAGTGTGCACTGGCCACGGGATAAGCTCGTCCGATCGAAGGAACACGTGGCTATGCCTTGGGAATGACATGCCACACGTCTCATTGCAATTTGTTTCCATATTTTGAAAACGTGAAGAAGTCACTTCTATAAAAATAATTCAGTAGTTATTTACATATAAATTAAAAAATAATTAGTATAATTGAAACATTAGATTTTATTTTATTTTTTTATATATATTCTTATATCTCATTAAATATTTAAAATATTTTTAATGTATAAATAGTTATATAATAGTAATTAATTATAGACACATATAGAAATAAAATATTAAATGCATACTTAATATGATAACTGAACTACTTTTTTTGAAATTTATGAAAATAGAATAGTAGACCAAACTTTTGAGGACACATGAAGTATATAAATAGGTGACATGTTCAGATAATATGACCACATAATACTTTTCGAGTGGTGCTACACATACATATGGGCATACAAATAGGATTACATGTAGAGAGTAAAATTACAATTTTATTCATATATTTTGTCTTTTTTAGTGCATATCACGGGGTAAAATTGTAATTTCACACTTTTTATGTACATTCTTTTATACAAGTAGATTAATCCATACTTATTTTTATTACCTAATAAAATTGTGACATATACAAAGTCACTTATCCGAGATCGGAAGGCGTCG
>CAVNYN010282290.1:0-31105 GCA_963692815.1 Nyctanthes arbor-tristis | reverse complement strand
ACACCACATGCACAACTCTACTCCCGTTCGCGAGCACGATCCAACTCCCAGCTTGCCCTGCCTTTCAATTGTTATGACTCCAATTATCTACAAAAATTGTAATAAGTGGGGAGTGAGTACGAAGTACTTAGTGAATAACATAATCTTTTGATTCACCTTTCGTTTAGGAAACTCATTTCCAATAAAATCCATTGCATGTACAAAGCTTTTCAATGCACAAAAAGGCTCTATCGCTAGTTAAACTACTACCCGTGGTGCTCGCCAGATTCATATCAATTAAGTGGATCCACAATGAACCCCGGTAGACCCATACCGAGATTCCAATTCAAAACAAACACCACACTAATCTCCCCTATTCCGGGATCATTGAATAGGTCATAGTGCAGGAAACAATTCAAAGCAATTCAATACAAAACGGGTAGAGCATTAACTAGCGATATAAATACAATAAACCAATCTTTCTTTCAATAATAATGCATTCAAATCCATGTTTATCTCATCAAAATCATCAATCAAATACACACTTATCTTATCAAAACTTTATGCATGTGCAAAAGGAATCAAAGTATTAGGTTACCCACCTCAAATATTTTTCGAATAATCCACGTGAAGAAGTATCCTTAAAACTTTGATATTCCTCAATTAAAACTATCTTTCAAGCTATAATCCTTCCACATATGGTAAGGGACTCTTTTCAAATGACAAATAGATATTTTGGCGGGTTTTTATCGGTTTTCCATTTCCCTTGGCCAAGTTGGACAAATTTTGAGGTTCGGGAGAGGAAAGGGAAAATGGTTTGAAAGAAAAATGAAATCCTTAGCTTCCTATATATAATAGTTAGGATTTAGCTAATTTTAATAACTTTTGAGTTCCGCCAATCACATCGTGACAAGTGGCGCCAATCACCTCATGACAAGTGGCGCGATGTGGTGCCGCACACTTGTCAGGAAATTGCCCAAGAAGTCCTTCCCCTTGCATTATCTTTCAATCAAGTCCACGCTCTTCAATTCATGTCAATTAAGTCATTACACTTTAGTTTATGTCAATTATCAACCAAGATCTTTCTTTAGCGTCAATTCAATACCAATCTTTTAAATCTTCGAGCAATCTTACAATAATATTCAAGTAATTCTTTCAAAACAACAATTTTGTTACTTACCTTAATTTGTAGAAATTTTCGGGATGTTACAGGGACGGGTTTTGGACGCCCCGCCCCACCCCGCCCCGCCCCGCCCCGCCCCAATACCCGGTCTCTCTTTTTTTTTTTAAAAAAATATTTTGTTCTCTATAAAATTTCAAATCTATATGCCAAAGATGAAACTGACATAATACTTAGGATGACTTTTCATATAGTTTTAATTTCATTTTTTTATATTTTTTTAGTTATTTCTTAATGGGACTAGTAACGGGTATTTTTTTGTACCCAGTCCGAATCACCGCCGACCCGTACCCAATTCCCTAATCACCCCCGCCCCTTACCCGATTGAATCGGGTACAGGGCGGGGGATTTCTTAACGAGGCGGGGACGGGGGAAGGCATACCCCCCTGAACCCGCTTCATTGCCATTCCTAGTGTTGGGGGGTGAATCCCCACAAAAATGCTTACTGCCATTTATGGCAACATTTTTGCTGTCGGAAATGGGGGATTCACCCCCCTCCCCCCACAATTTCTGTTGCCAGAAACGGCAGCTTCATGAGAGGGAGGGAGATCGGAAGAGCACACGTGAAGGGTGGGTTTTCCTTTTTTTTAATTTCTTATTATTTTTAAATATTTTATTTTTTTTAAATTCAAAAGTTGAGGATATAACTGTCATTTTCTAAAAAAAATTGACCAAATAGTGAAAAAAAGGACCTATTATGGGCATTTATGAAAAGTTAGAGATCATGAGAGTCTTAAAAAATGTTGGGGTCAAAATCGATTCTTAACTTAAAGGTTGAGGACTTTTTGTCAAATTAACCCTTCTGATGATATATAACGTCACCCTCATTTTGTTTGTAAATCATATTGACACGGTAATTGAAATTGTTTGACCATGATCTAAGGGTCGCATATGATGAAATTATTTTTGTTGAGTAGAGAATTTGTGGAAATTTGTGGATCATTCAACGTCCCCAACAAAATAACTTTTAGTTAGTACCTTTTATAACCATTATCATGCTATAATAAATATTGCAGGGTAGTTTTATCATTTTATATATTGTTCTCTTTTGCCTTGTGAAACGAGTTACCTTTGGAAATCTAGAAAGCTAATGGAAGGGACTGAAATTCTAATATTCTATACATGCCGCTATAGGATTGATTTTGTAAAAATGTATGAAACAATAGAAGTTTATGAATTTTACAAAAATCTACTACTTTAACAAAATTAGTACAAAGTAGTAATTAAAAGAGTGCACCTCTAAATTTATTAGATTCAGAACTCACCGAATCTTTTCTTCAAACCTCACTCAAGTGGTGCAAAGGATACTGATGCTGGTACAGATTTGCCCCAAAAACAGAAAATAAAAAAAGTTTAACCCGGGCAAAAAATTCACTCGGCTTCAATTTTCCAGCAAAAAAGGCTGTCCGATGACCATATTGTTATTAATTCTGATAGGCGACCATCTGATCTGTTTCAGAAATTTTCAGTTGCCGGCTCCATGAATATATTGCAACACCATTCAGCTTGTGCCCAAAAAGTTCATCCATGGAAATCAAAGCCTTGAACTGCAGAACTAGAGAAACTTTTAGCCATTCTTGAAACCGGCTTTTTACCACTACCAAACATGCCGTGATGAGATCCAATAACATCGGGTCGTACGCTTGTACTCCTGGTTGTTCTCTGAGTCTCAGAATGCATCAAGTTGTACACTCTACTGGACATAATAATGGTAAGGCACTGTTTTGGTGTTGGCAAACTGAAGACACTGAATGTGATGCTGCCAATCATGTCAAAGTTCAAGCCTTCAAGGTAAGGTGGTGGATGATCATATCACCTGATTGCTTCCACCTTTCAAGCCACAATGATTCACCTCTCCATATTGGCAAAACTGGTCCTCGTGCAATATGGTATGAAGAGTTATGTCCAGAACCTCAATGGGGAGATGAACAGTAAGCAATCCTAATACAACTGGAAAATGATCAATGTAAACTGTTTAAACAAATAAAGATACCAACATACAGACCAAAGCAGAAATGGCATAAAACTAGCGAAATTGATCCATGAAACTTTTTACATGTTCGGACCTGAGGGTAATAACTTTGAAAAAGGTCTCCGCTTGTTCGGAGTTCATCAAAACTTTTTACATGTTCAGATTCCTTAAATGACCAATAGAAATGGCATTGAACCTTTCCATGACCAAATACACTTCCATGTTAAGATGCAGCACGATCTGGTATCTGACAGAAGTAACCAGTAAGGCAGTAACTAAATGAGATCAAGAAGGCTGTCAAGACACAGCCAAACATAAATAATGAAGTTCAAATCATACCACATCTTGTTCAAAGAGCTCTTTGAGCACGACCCTCGTCAATTTTACCAACCGCCTCAAGAATTGAAGAGTACGTAATGAAATCATACTCAAAACCATTTGAACTCATCTCTTTCATCAACTTTGCTGCCTCCTCAAACATACCAGCACGGCTGAGACAACCAAGAACGGTGTTGTAAGAGACAGCGTCTGGTTTCAATTTGGATGACTTCATTTTTGTAAACATCTCCATCACCCTATCAGGCTGACCATTTCTGGCCAAGCCATTCAAAATGATATTAAATGAGTTAAGGTCCGGAAAGCAACCACTGCCTTCCATTGTTCGAAGCAAGGAATGAGCCTCATCTACCATCCCAGACCGCACCATCCCTGACATCAATGCATTATAAGCATAAATATCCGGAGTGCAGCCAAGACTTTTCATCTCATTGAAAAGATCCACAGCCTTATCCAAACGTCCACACTTGCCAAAATGCTTTATCATCACAGCATACACACGTGCACTGGAGGACCCACAATTCTCTTTTAGTTCTTGAAATAACTCGTGCGCAGTCTTATACTGTTTTGCTCTTCCAAGATTGTTGATCAAACTGCAATAGGCAGCTGGACATGGGGGAAAACCTTTCTCATCCATCTCCTCAAGAAGTTTCAAAGCTTCCTCAATTCTATTTTTCTTGGAAAACCCGTCTATGAGAATTGAATAAGTAAAAGAGCTAGGACTAATGCCACTGGTTTTCATTCTCTCGAACCATGACGTAACCTCAGATATTGGTGCTTTGCCTTCAAAAAGGATTTTAATAATAGTGTTGTATGTCACCACATTTGGGATGCAGTTAAGAGATTCCATTTCATCAAAGAGCTTTATAGCATCAGCCAAACGACCAGCCCTGCCCAAAAGGTTTATGACATTGTTTATGAGGACAACATCTGCCTTACAACCATCGCTTAGCATATTTACGAATAGAGAGTAAGCTTCTTCAACCCTTCCAGCTCTACCCAACCCCCTTATCAATTCTGTATAAGTATACACAGTTGGCATGCAACCCTTGTCCTTCATTTCCTGAACCAGCCCTATTGCTTCTTCAACCCTATTCAGCTTGAAATAAATCCCCAGTAAGGTAGTATAGATTTTGGCAGTGGGATGTAAACCATTCTCTTTCATTTCCGCAAACAGCCGAATTGCAGAATCTTCACGGCCTAATTTCCCAAATGCTGATATGAGGGCACTGTAAGTCGCCGTGTCAGGTAAACAGTCACCCTCATTGCACATTTCGTTGTAAAGCTCGTGAACTTTCTCAAGATGGCCTTCTTTCATCAGCATGAAAATCATGGAATTGTACGTGCTTGCAGTCGGTTTGCATTTACGATTTTTAATCTGATAAAAGATCGAAAGTGCTTTATTTACCATCTTTGCCCTACCCAAGATTCTCACAATTTCAGACAACTCATATGGCCCAATGAGGCATGAACTTCGGACCATTTCTTGAATGGTCTTCCACATTTGACTAAACAGACCTGCTTCTTCTAGGCAATGGATTAACATAAGGTAGGTGGTAGAGTCATGCTCAAAATTCCTTCTCCTTCCAGCCCACCTAAAAAACTGAATCTTAACATTGATCTCCACATCTATTTTTAGAACTTCGTGAACTAATCTATGATCAACCTTCATTTTGAGAACCTCCAATGCCTTTTCTGCATCCGGACCCCACTTAAATATTTTCAGAATCCTTATGAACCTCTCATCCAGTGTCCTTGTCGAGCTGTTCTTATGCGAAGCCCGTCTCTGAGAAAAAGTGCTCTGCCTTTCATCTCTGGAACTTGTCAACTGGAACATCTGAACAATTTCATTTTCTGCAATAGAAAGCCCATAAATCCCATGTTTTACTTCACCAAAAAATAACAAAATGAGATGTTTACAGAAGAAGTATGAATCTAAGAAAATACAGGAGTTTTCATTGTCAATAAAGAGAAACTAACTACATGCACCTAAATAATCAGTGTTGGTTACTAGACCGATCGATTTGTTTTCCAATAGAAAAGAAATATGTAAAGTAACCATCAAATTCAGGCAATAAAACTTCACCTGTCTGCTTGACTCTTTCATATAAATAAGACGATGTGGATATTGCTCTCCTTGAAATGATTAATCCAGCTAACATTTTGCTTTTTAAGTTTAAAATCAAAATCATTCTTTTCCGTACAAGATTCATGGGAAATCTTCAATCCTTTGACTGAGACGTCATTCTGTTCCTTGAACCATATCAACACTACACAAACAAAGCAAAATAATTATCCAGTACCAATTCTTTCAAAAAAAAAACAAAAAAAGAAAAAAAATTCCAGTATCAGTTTATTCTATACATAATTTTCTCAAGTTTATTGAGTCAGTCAGACTTAAAATAAAATAATATGCAAGTTTTAAAATTTAGAAAGAAAAAAAAAAACCTTTTAAAGAAAATGAAACAGATTTCACACACCAATAATCAACAAAAGAATAATAATACTGGGTCGCCCCGGGGGCGGGGAATGCACAAGAAAACTCTCTGTTAATGATGCACATTTAAAACTTTGGGAGAGGCATTTTATGCACAAAAAAATCAAGTTTCGTTGCAGAGAAATAACGAAAGCATAATCCATAAGCATGGGCGGGGCCACCTTGGGTCCGGTAGGGGCAGTTGCACGCACTGGACTTCCGTTGTGGCGCAACCACAAGAATTCAAGGTATTGACAGTGCGCACAAGGAAGATTGGCATAAGGAAAGAAAAAGGGAAATTAAATTCCTCGGAGCTAGAAGAAGATAATGGTGATGAAGCTGGACTAAATGTTATCATTGGATTAGCACACAAATAAATCAGAAATTCACCTCGAAATTGTTTGGTAATGAAGAACAGAAGAATGCAAATTACCGTAGAAATCAATGCAACACAATTGATACGCCGACGTGAGTTATCCAAGTCTCCCTATCTCCTAACCTTAGGTTATTCACACTCTGGAGATTAGCCCAAAAGGACTTGGGGGATGAAATTTCGGGCACAAAATCGTGAAGAGGGGAAGGTTTAGATTGAAAAAAGTTAAAGATAGACGGTCGCCGGAGCCGGTGCATTGGTGTTTAAGGTGAGGGTCAAACTCTGGGACAAGAGAAAAAGGTGCCCCCGCCGGAAAAAAAAAAAAAAAAGACAAAAAGGGAAAAGGTGCCCAGTGAACAATTTTTGTGTTGTGCGTTAATTGTACCATACTTCACTGAACTTTTACTCCACTTGTAAACAGACGACTATTTTAATTTAACAGTAATTAATTCACGCAATTTCAATTCCCAGTAATTAGATGCTAAACTTTTACTTTAACTTTTTTTTTCCACCATAACAAGTAGATTATAATATATATTTATATCAAAATTAATGCAAGTGTGTTTTTTAAATATTATGTCATAAATAAAGTATAATATATCAATTGTATTGTATAAAATTATGAATCAATATGTGAAATTACAAATCACCACTGGATATTTATTTATAGTAAAATGCTAGAGTATTGAGCATAAATTTGATTGTATTGAGTCTATAATTCTGGGTCTTCTGCAAACACATCGTTTGAGCGCACACATCTAATCTATCTAACGTTGTAGTAACTAGTAGTCAAATGATTGAATTACAATAAATTATTATAACCATAAGTCTAGCATCTTACACATGCGTTGCACGGGAGACTAATTTAAAAAAAAATCAATAATAATGAACAATAAAATATTAAACATATATATGTGCTATCGGACTTGTATAACAAAATCAATAAATATATAATTTTAATTTAGTATTGACTCGTTAAATTAATGTTTTATTAATAATATATTAATAGTTACCCTCTTTATGTATTCGATTAATGTTTTACTATACTTTATTTACTTTTAAATCATCTAACTTATTTAATATTATTAGTTAACAGTCTAATAATACGTATCAAGCATATTCATACCTGTAATCGCTCGATACCCGTTCAGATAAAAATTTTTATACACATAAAATAGTACCCTGGACATACCCTTTTAACCGGATAATACCTCGTTTCTCACATACCATTTTAACTGGGTGATAACACTTCGTTTTATTTTGTACAAGTACTTATAATATCACGTTGTTTTTTTAGTCTAACAAATAACAAATATAATTTTTAAAAAAATAACATGATTTTATAAAGATCAATTGTTAGATGTGTAATAATTATATTGATACATAAAATATTAATATGACAAAATTTTTCTTCCAAAGTTGATATGTTAATAGTTATATATTATGGTACAATTTCAGTTTTCATAAATATTTAAAAAATGCAATTAATAATGTTAGAGATGTAAAATTTAATATCATATATCCCTAATATATCACTTTATTTATTAAATATTCAATTTTAAATAATACTATTTTATTGATTAAAATGCACATTAAATAAGGATATAAAAGGAAATTAATATTCTAACTATTTTTTTAATAAGAGAGTAGACTATATTTAAGACAGATGAAAAAGATTTCCAAAAAAAAAAAGATAGATGAAAAGGGAAAAATGTACCAATTTTATGGGATGGAAGTGGTATTAAAATAATTAAATTTGTACAATTAATAATTAAGAAAGTTTTGTAAGATAATATAATAAGTTTAATTCAATTTTAGATTTTTTTATTAGTATGAATTTTGTTTTAGGTTTGTATAATTTTATTTGCTAAAATCAAAGAAAGATTTGACGAATATTTTAAACATACTACTTAAATACATGTTTAATGTTTTATTTTAATTTATTTTTTAAATTATGTAACTTATTCAATATTATTAGTTACCGATTTAACATTGCATATCAAATGTGTACCATAGTACATGTACCGGCTTGGTATCGATTCAGATAAAAAATTCATACTCATAAGATTATATCCGCTTTATAACTATTAAGAATGAGATAGTTATTTGTGTCATTTTAATTTTGACCATTTTAGTATATTTGAAAAAAAAAATGTCAATATAATTAGTCATTAAGTATATGTGTGGTTAATAATAATATTTTATTTGAGTGAAAACACGCGAAAATATTAATATATAAATGAAAATTGTTGACAAATAAAAGAGTTGGCATAATAGTTTAAAAACATGTTACTCTTAACATGTAGGTCGCGAGTTCAATCATATACTATTACAGTTGTAACAATTTTTATTAACATGTTAATGTGAAATAATACATAAGGGATCTTTAATATATGTTATCAATTTCTACTAAACAATGTAATGCCATATATCTTGAGTGATATAGTTGCAATCGAATCAAATTTTGGTGATCAAAGTTGAGTGACCTATTTATCGTCAAATTAAAATTCGATAATCTAAATACAAGTAAAAATTTAATAATCTAATTGCAAGTGGAGTGAAAGTTCAGTAACCACTGGTACAATTAACTCATTTCTCATAGTTCACGAGTAACTGCTCTATCATCTATTATCAAATCAAGAACAATGGATTCAAGGCCCAATTTATTGTTAAATTGAGGTCTTCGAAGACATATGCTGCTTCTCCACTAATTAAGGGCACTTAGTTTCGATACTTAAAAAATAAATTTAGTACAAATGAATTTTTTTCCCAACGTTGAACTAGCTATTTAAATGAGGTTTTGGGCAAGAGAGGACAGTGAGTTCAAAAGTGGGTGAAAAACTACGAGTTTGTTTGTGTATACGTATTTCGGTTTATAAAAAAAGGGAAAAAGAGAGAGGAAAAAAAAAAGAAAGAAAGAGCATTTGTCTAGAAGGAATGATACGGACAACATTCGTACTTCCGCGAGGCAAATAACTTACAATCACATAGACTCAATTAATACAAAAGCTCATGTAGACTTTGTGCCTCTAAGACCATAATTGGTTTTCACTGTCATTTCACATTGAGCATCCTTGCCACGTTTTTAGAAACACAAATGTCAAGCTCACAAATTTAATCGGTGAAAGAAAACAACAAACGAATTTAGGGCTTGTTCTATATAATTTTTCTTATTATATAAGGAGTTTTAAAACAAATTAACACATAATATCAACTACATATTTTCACTACAAAAATTTATTTTTACTCATTATCCAGTTAGGGCATCTGATTCCTAAGTCAGACTTCACTAAATGGATTGCGAATCTCCCCTAACTTCCATGAATGAATAAACTTCTTTTCTTCAAAATTTTTTTTTACAGTTTCTTTTATTTTCTCTTTAATTTTCCACCAAAAAAAAAAGAATCTCCCTCCAAAATAAAGTAGCTAAAAAATAGCTCCAAACAACAAGTTTTTAAATTTTCAATCAAAATATACCCATATTTTTCAAAGTTCTATTCTTGTATCTCTAATTATTATTATTATTATTATTATTTTGAAAAGGATTATTGTAGCTCGAAATTAATTAAAGCGGATTTATTTATTTATTTTTTTTCTTTTCAGAATTGGCGTTTACACTTTGACACAAAGTTGGCACACGAGGGCGTATTTGTAGCTAAATCAAAACTGAGGGGCCTAATTATCAACGGCTCCGAGTTCTCTTTGATGACAAGATCGCGGGAAAATTGGCATTATATTTTTTAGGGTTTTTCAACCCAGAAACTACTCTGGAATTTCGTTTCTCACTGACAAAAAACTAGGGGGATTTTTTTTTTTTTTGGTTCCCCCTTCAACATGCCAACATACAAGATCAGGGGGATCAATGTGGATTTCCCTTTCGAAGCTTACGACTGCCAGCTTGTTTATATGGAAAAAGTTATCCAATCTCTGCAAACGGTATGAAAAATCTAATTTCGGCAATCACTTAGAAGCTCTCTTTGACATCGAATGAGCAAAAATCAATTCAAGATTGGCTCAGGGTTAGTAAACGTTTCATTAACACAAACAAGAATTTATGAGAGAAGCGGTTATTCCAACCAATTTGGTTTATCGGTAGCTCAACTTGCCCGTTCCAATAAAGTGAACCAAATGGGTCTATAAGTTATTGTGTCATTATATAAAACTTTTTCTCGGACATCTAGAATCAAGTAAGCTCCATTTGCTTTTGTTTTTGGAGATTGGGTTCGCTTAGATTTTGTATATCAGCAATGATTTATGATGCATATATGTTGCAAATACTTCACACGTTGCAGGCTTTACTTCTAGGATTTCTCACCATATTGATATCCAATTCCTGTTCATGCCTAACGATTGTTTATACAATTGCTCCTGACTGGCAGAGGTGTAATGCGCTGTTGGAGAGTCCAACTGGAACTGGAAAAACACTATGTCTGCTCTGTGCCACATTGGCTTGGAGAAAAAGTCTGGGTGACTTCTCCACTGGCCAGAGTGACAATAGAAGACATATCACGGGAAGTCAACAATATGAAGGATCGCTATCACTGTCATCACAGTCCCAGCTCTCGAAATTACCAACTATAGTATACACATCACGCACTCACAGCCAAATCCGGCAAGTAATTCAAGAACTGAAAAGGACTAATTACAGGTCTCGGAAAGCTTTGACGATAAATTTCACTTTTGGCACAAATCTCCAATGTTGTGATGCAACTTCAGCAAAGAGTCTTATATGGTTGATAACCACGTGTTTTTCATAAATTTACAGAGAGTGGGAAATGGTCTTGATTGACACCCAGTTGGACTGAAATCTTATTGAAATTTCATGTTTGTGCTAACCTAAATTTGTAGAAACTTGCTACGAGAACGTGCTTATGTGTATATATTGGCATTTCCTTCTATTCACAGTGAGATTTTCTTTTTTATCTGATACTGATCTAGAATGAGATTCTTTTTAATCTAATTAACTTGCAGTACTTATTGCCGTATATGGTAGCTGCCTCTACTGCTGATAAGGTGCTTTAACTTCTGAAACTAGAGTAGGTCTTCTAAGAAATGTTTCCTCAATAGTTAAGTCCTGCAATGTTTATATGATTTTTCAGGATTGGCCCATGATTTGTCTGGACATTTCTTATTTTTTGGCCGTGATTTATTTCCAGTGTTCCCTTCTTCGAAAGTTTGTTGAGCTAAATGGTGGCAAATTTATCTGTGTGTTTTATTGTAAGCAAGATGGAACCTATCTGCAATTTTTCTGATGTTCTGGTATTCATTTTGGGTATTTTATTTTAAGGGTTTCAGCACAAAAATACAATATTACTGAATTTGCTGTATTTAACAGGATTTCCTTTTGGTGTTAAGGCATAGACCTACGGTTGTCGATTGATTAAATGGTCTATTTTGTAGTAGGAGTATGATTATTATTATTATTTTTCTTTCTTGTGCCTTCTTTAGATCGTATATGCTCGTAAAACTGCATCAACACACTTTAATTTGCTTAGTATCTCATGAGTCAGGCCCAAAATGGTCGTGCTAGGATCTCGAGAGCAATTGTGCATTCACGAACAAGTGAGTTTACTTCGTGGAAAAGCACAAACAAATGCCTGCCATTCTCTTTGCAAAAAACGCACAAAGCGCTATTGTGCCCACTTCTCACGGGTTATAGGTATGTGCATCTTATATATGTTTCGTACGCTTGACATGCCATCTATACTTAATACTTCAACTTTTTGGCTAGTTGATAAGGATATACCTTATAAACATGACATTTTTCAAGTAGTTTGATGGTGGAACAATCAAGTCCATTTTTTTATTTATATTTTTTAGTATACTAGCTGATATTACTCTCTGAAGAGCTCTTTAACTCCATAAAGTTCAAAAGCAGAGATGTCACTGAAACGAGTAGCGTGTATGTTCTAATGCTATGATTTGATAAGATTACACCTTGTTATGCAATCTTAAAAGCTGTTGTATTGTGTTGGATGTCTTTTGCTCTGGGGTCCCTATGGTCGTTGTGAAGATATTTAGAGCTTGTTCTTTGTAGCTTTATCAGAATGAAAAATTTATCAAATCAATACCAATCGCATATTCTCCACAAAAAAAAAAAAAAAAAAATTCCCACATCTCAATAATATTTCTTTACATTTCCACCACATATTCTCCTATAAATCTAATCTCCTTTATCATAAAGCTCATAAGAACAAGCTCTTAATTGTTTCCGCTTATTACTTCTCACTGAGCCTGAATTTAATTGTAAGTTGTAACAATGTGAAATCTTATATTATTAATAAAATGATAAGATTCTCAAACACATTATAGAAAGATACAACGGATATTGTGGGAGACTGGGAGTATCTCTATCTTTTTATGGTAATTCCTTTTTTTATCAATATAGTACATCCACTTTCTTCTCGTACAGATTTTTCGTTCTATGATGGCATATTTTCCAGGTAATATTACCTGTAAATATGCAAAATAAGTTCCAGAGTCAAACTTCCTATTGACTTTTCCCCTTCTTCGCATTTCATCTTCCTTTCTAATTCATCTTAGTTAGTGGGTGTGGGGCCAGCAGCATTTTCAAATGGTAACACCTTGCATTTTAGCGTCTAGTTACATCATTGCACCCTTTGTTTTGTTTTCATCTCTTCTTCTGTTCATCATTCATGCTGACCTTTATTCTGATACACTATATAAAGGTTCTCTGCTAGAATCCTGTATTGGATTGTGATAATGCAGTTGCCATTTATATGGTTTGTATATGAGAGTTGGGTCTCTTGTACTGAAGATGGCATTTGTTTATCTCATCAACATTAGTAGCATTAGAATTTTATGATCCAGAAGCAAAATGGAGATCTTAGCTAAGTACTCCATGTGATGTTGTTTCATCCCATTGCAAAACATCTGATCTCTGCGTTTGTAATCGTTGTAGAATTTGTGAAGAGTAATCCTGGTCTTGGAGATGATCCTATTGACATAGAGGACTTGGTCAATATTGGAAGAAGCTGTGGACCGTAAGTTTTCTGGTTACCAGTGAGATCTGTACCATTGAATTGATAAATTAATCTTGCAGATGATTGTTTGGTTATTTTTAGGTGCCCCTATTACTTGTCACGGGATCTCCACAAGGCTGTTGACATCTTATTTGCACCTTACAACTATCTGATTGATCCGGGGAACAGAAAATCTTTGAATATTGAGTGGAACAACAGCATTCTTATATTTGATGAAGCCCATAACCTGGTACGTGCAAATTCAATAATATGCGAGAATGTTGTTTTAGACTTTTCACCCTTTCAGCGAGATATTCGTACATTTTGATGCTTTTCAAAATTATGATAAAAAGTAGTGCTATCAAAGCCAAATAGCTGGAATAGCTAGCCCTGTAGATGTGATGCACTCTAAAAGTGACAAGTAGATGATTTTCTGTATGTGCAGGAAAGCTTATGTGCTGATGCAGCCTCTTTGGACCTGCCGCCTGGACTTCTAACGGCTTGCATTTCTGAAGCAAAAACTTGTATAGACCTTTCTATTGCTAGGAGGGAAAAATCAAGTGATGAGTCAATCAATCCCGACAACTTTGCTATTCTTAGAGGTAAAATAAGTTTTTGCATTTTGTGACTGACAATAACTGACCAGTGTAGAGGTAAAACTGGACAATACTCCTCAAGCTGGAAAATACATATATGCTCATCATGTTACGAATATATTTTAATCTCTATGCTACCAATTCCTTGCTAAAGAATATGCTGCTTCCATAGAAAATAATTTAAGATGTGAGGTTCACAGCAACTTGATCGTCAAAATAGAAATCTAGAATGTTTTGCGATATCAAACCAAGTTCCTTGGCAAATGCTTATGATTTCAATGATTACAAAGTCAAGTGTGTAAAAAAGGACATAATCCTGAAATCAAATGCCAGATGCAGAGTATATAATGTGTCTGTTAGTGCAAGGGTAAGCAAGCGAGTAAATGTTTTTAATTCCCAATTTGCTTGCGATGGATAGAAATGCATATTTAGTGTGCTATTATTTGCTCAATTGCTCTACCATTTCTCTATTTTCACTCTTCTTAGTGCGTCTTCTTTGAAGTTGTTTACTTTTGAGTTGATTTGTTTTATTTAATTTTGTTCTTCCTGCAGCACTTCTTTTGAAGCTTGAGAAGAGAATATCAGAGGTGCCTATTGAATCCAAAGAACTGGGTTTTACGAAGCCTGGGCCTTATATCTATGAGCTTCTTGCTGACCTAAATATCACTCAGAAAACAGCCAACATGCTGCTTGATATCACTGAAGAAGCATCTGTACTCCTTGAGGAAGGTAAGCCTATCCGCACCTTTGGCATTCAAGATTTCACTGAATAACATTATGCATTCAGTTATGGGAACTGTAGATATTGTACACACATGTCATCAAGCCCCCCTCCTGCTCTTTTAGACAGGACACAATTTTGTGCTTTAGAATTTTGCAGTGGCTTTTATTTTTGATCTGATAATATTTGTATCTGATCTGGAATCTCGACCTTAAGTTTCTTCACTACCTTTTATCTTTAAATCAGACAAATTTGTGCTTCAGTTTTTGGAACTATTTTGTCATGATCTGGTAATATTTTCTATCTGATCAACTAATTTTATATTCATTCCATCAGATACAAATGTCACCGACAGCCGAGGACATGACAAAACAAAGGGGACTGTTTGTAGATTGGAAACCATGGGTGACATTCTTAGAACAATTTTCAGAGATGATAATAACACTCATGCTAAATACTATCGAGTGAGTTTGGGGACCAGTATTTTTGTTATGATGTTAAAATATCTATGCTATTTAAATTTTTCTTGAGATATGTTATATATTAATAGCGGGAGATAATAGTCTGATGCAAAGCTTTGACTCTGGACATTTTTGTAAGGTTCATATTCAGGAACTTGAAGCATATGCTGCAGATGGCCTTAACGGTAGAAGAACTTCCTTTTGCTTGATGTAATGTAGATTTCTATGGTTCTCATGTTTACTTAATTTTTGAGAAATGCAGCACAAACTTAAATTTGCATAATGCTGTATCTACTACTCCTGTACAATGATTATATTTGTCTTACACTGTAAAAGATCACAAAATCCTGAAGTGTAGTTTTGATTAATAGCTTTTCATTACTGCTGCTATGAATGAAAAACACATGTGGGATGTATTCGCTGGAAGTGAAACAGAATGGTTTTAAATTCTCTTTTTGATAGTGATTGTAGTGTTTATTAATATTCAAACAGTCAATTTCTCGGTCCTTCACGATAATATGCTTGATAAATAATGAAAATAATAAAGAACCTGTGTTCCAGTTATAAGTTGGAATAACTGTCAAATGTCTGACTTATTGCATATATGTAACTGCAGGCTATTAGGAATGCTAATAGGTTAAATATTGCTTTCTTATTGGCTTTCTAGACTCAAACTCACATTCTGTCGTATTTTTTACTTCTTGTATATACTTACTTCTGAACATTAGCTGACTTTGGATGATGTAGGGAAGTCTTCTCGAACACTGAGCTGGTGGTGTTTCAATCCCGGAATCGCCATGGAGGAGTTCTCCAGGCGCTGTGTTGGATCCATCATTTTGACATCTGGCACATTATCACCACTGGATTCATTTGCCGAGGAATTGAAAATGTAATTTTCTTTTACTGAGGTTGATATTCTTTAGAATCAGATTCTTCTTTGTTCGTACACCACATTTATGTTGGATATCATTTTTGTAGAGAATTTCCTGTTCGTCTAGAGAACCCTCATGTTATATCTGAGGAACAGATATGGGCAGGAGTTCTACCAGTTGGACCATCTGGCTATTCTTTTAACTCTTCTTATCGCAATCGTGATTCTTTAGAGTATAAGCAGGAACTTGGCCATGCCATTGGTATGCCACAAATAACCAGATCTTCTGAAATTAGGATTTACGGAAACAAAAGTACATTTCAAGAATTGTATATATTTGTCTGGATCTGAAAATGCTAAAAAATGAATCTATATGTTGATTCTTATTATCATATTTAGAAGTTGTTAATGCAGTAAGTATTTATTTGACAAGATCTCTAAACTCAAATTTCATGCTCCAGCCAATTTTTCTCGCATTGTGCCCGATGGCCTTCTTGTATTCTTTCCCTCTTACTACCTTTTGGATCAATGCATAAGCTGCTGGAAGACCATGGTAAGACTGTAACAGTGAGGAAAAAATAGTCTGCACAGTCTCTCTTTTTCAGTGACCCGGTTCCATTTTCTACAGGGCCATGGGAATTTGACAAATTCAACTACAATTTGGGAAAGAATATGCAAACACAAGCTTCCTGTCGTGGAACCCAGGCAATCTTCTCTCTTTCCTTCAGCAATTGAAGTAAGATGAATTGCAAACATCTTATGTCATCTTTCTTTCCCTATATGCCTTTATCTCAAAATTCTAAGCTGTTTGCCGCTTATCATCTACCTTTTCCCAAATTTCCTTGGATCAGGACTACATGACAAAATTAAAAGCTAAATCAACTTCTGGGGCAGTATTCTTTGCAGTATGTCGTGGCAAGGTGTAATTATCTCCAATGCCTTCACTCCTGTTTCGTTTAGATTTTAGATGTGCAATTTAATTCCCGACTTGAGCTTAAGATGCTTTTTAATGTTATATAAACTCAATATCCATACACTGTATTCTAGCTTTTGCCCAATATTGCTACGTTTCCTGATGGAACATATTTATTGGGTATGAATGTAACTAATACTCACCATAGCTAACATACTTACAACACTGTAAACCTAACGCGCCTGAAAATCCGGCATTCTGTCCTATACACTGATTACCGTCAAGGCGCATCATAACACTACTGGAAGTTAAAAAAATTCATCTGGGATTTCTATGGTGTCTTTTGCGTTCTGGCAGTTAAGTGTTTTAAACTTTGTCTACATGCTGAAGTTCTAGAATAATTTTCTGCAGATATAAGTTCAAACAAGTATGCTTATGAATGATATTTGAATACCTATTATGGTGATTAATTGTTCAGCATTTTGCAGTCATGTCCAAGATTAAGGCTTCTACGTTCACATGCAGATGCATCTATTATTAATGAGATCCCAAATATGTTGATACTATTAATCTGCTTTTGGTTGACCACATAATTGCTAAGTCTAACTAAAGTGTTGAGTGGTTTAGTAAGTAATGTAAGTTGATAGTCACTTAACATTTAATTTTTCCTAAATATTTGTGACTCATTTGCTTTTTCTCTTCCTTGAGTTACTCTGTGCACGTCTAGAGAACATTTTTGATGCATCACGGTGAAGTTGATGCTTTACATTTAGTAGCATATATTTTTTGTTATGCCAAGGAAACACCTTTATTGCTTTTGTATTGTATGTTGCCTTCGTTTATATCAAGTACCTTTTCTATGGCTTTTCAACCATATATAATAGGTGAGTGAAGGACTAGATTTTGCTGACCATGCGGGTAGAGCTGTGGTCATCACTGGAATGCCATTTGCCACCAGGAACGATCCTAAGGTTTGTTTTATTACATGTTTTCCATCAGATTATCCCCATGAATTTTCACTAACGTTCTGCAATGGCATTTTATTTTTGGCTATAAACCCCAGCTGCTTTGTGCTTGTAAATCTGTAGTTCGAATTTGTCTCCATTATTTGACTTCTTGTCAGTTAATTGATTTCTTCAACATACATCTATATGCACCCCCCTTCCAATTCACAAACTAGTATTTTCTAGAAGGAAAAGGATGGGGGTTGAGATTGGAATACAGAGGCCCAGTATATTGCTAAATTGGGGAAACCCTGATTGAGGAATACCCTGTTACGACCACAAATACCAGTAGCATGGATATATTGCAATTACTTTGCTTGCTTCCATTAAGAACAACATGAACTAAGCCCAGGTGGATTCTGGAATTGGTTTTATTTTTCATTTGTTAGTTTAAGATCTTGCCGTTATTATCTTCCAAGCTCATGAGCACTTCTCCATCTTTTCCTGAAGAATTCATGGATGTTATCTGGTGCAAGACAGGTTCGTCTGAAACGTGAGTACTTGGATCAACAGGCGGAGTCACAAAAAATAGGTTCCAAGGTAGTATTGGCACCAGAAAAGGATATAATAATATTCTGTGTAAACTTCTTTTGCATCAATATTGATTTGCTACTAAAGTTAATGTGAAGTGACAGGGTCTTCTTGGAGAAGAGTGGTACTCTCAGCAAGCATCAAGAGCTGTAAATCAAGCTGTTGGTCGCGTAATTCGTCATCGCCATGATTATGGTGCAATTATATTTTGTGATGAAAGGTTGTTGCTATTAATTATTTGATAGTTCTTTTTGGATTTAGTTTATAGTTATAAAAATTATTAGATTTTATTTTGTTTTCTATCTTCAAGTTAGAAATATTTCGCCTGTAACACTTCATTGAGCCGCGAGGATACTTCAATTACTGGCCTTTTGAAAGTTCCTTTGATGTACACTATTGTTCTTGCAATTTTTGTTAAAATGAAGTGTTATCTTATAATCTGTTTTCTCCAATTTGTTTAACATGTATTATTCAGCTCTTGTAACTTTCTTCACTCGCTATTGTGTCAAATAGGTTTACAAATTCAAGCCGTCAGTCTCAAATATCATTGTGGATACAGCCTCATATCAAAGTACAGTTTGCGGTGTTTTACAGGCTCTTCTTATGCTTCATATTTTTCTCCGTTATCTGAAGTTCTTAGAACTTGTGAATGCAGTGTTACTCCAAGTTTGGAGATGTAGTTTACACATTGACTCGTTTTTTCCGATATGCTGGAGTTCGTGACCCTACAAAGCTAGAATTAACGCAAGCTGAAGATCATGGTATATCCTTCCCTTACTAATATATTATTATTACTATTATTTTCTGATGCTTGTCTCTAGATTCCCCCTTCTGTATTTCTTTGCTTACTAATTTTTGAAAATTTACTTTGTGATTGCTGTTTCCACAACCCTTTTGGACTCTCAATTTCTATTCTTGTGGTCTGGATCAATGGTAGGAACTTCTTCTGTTCTCTAAGATGATCAGTGACCCGCTTGGCATGTGGACTGAGTAATTACGAAGTGATATGATTGTATTTAGTAAAGTGCACCTGAATTGCATATAGTTCCTTTCATATAATTATTAGGTTATTGTTGCATACTGAGGGCCTTTGAGCTTGTTCTAGTGAACTGATAATTGAGTGTATATAATGTATCTATTTTCTTAATCTCACAGCACATTTATTTTGATAAATTGCGTTTCATACCCAACTCTTTTCTTCTTCCATTTTCATCCCGCCTTCATTCCCTGTTTTCATTCATATAGTGGCGCCTCTTGACCTCACTTATGGTTCTGTCCTGAATTTCCTTCAACTGCTCTTCTTGACAAAAAAGAATAAATAAAGAAGGGAACCCATTAATTCATTTCCTCATATTTCATTGTTGTACATCATCTTCTCTTCTAAGTTCCCACTTCCCAGAGGCTCGTTGTTTTCTCTCATCTTATTATTTGACTTTAAACCCTTCCTCTATTTTCTTCTACTACTAAAATTTGGCAGCCACAGGAGCTAAGGTTTGCAGTTTCTGGGGTCCGGTGGAGATGAAGAAAATTCAAATATAGGAAAGAGATATTTGGCGTGTTGGGAAGGGTTTAGCAGAAATGGAGGTTGTGGGTACTTTTTCTTGGATGACCCACAAATGCATGAGAAATCAAATCACCTAATACCTGGTTTGTGTAGGTTGTTAAGAA
Source organism: Nyctanthes arbor-tristis (assembly GCA_963692815.1). Taxonomy (NCBI): domain Eukaryota; kingdom Viridiplantae; phylum Streptophyta; class Magnoliopsida; order Lamiales; family Oleaceae; genus Nyctanthes; species Nyctanthes arbor-tristis. Next base: position 11,041 of record CAVNYN010282290.1, on the reverse strand, counting down.
GACAGTAGAAAAATCGTGGTGTGCAATCAAACACGACAATGTCATGTCACAGGAGTTTGTGGGTTTGGATTTTGTATTTTGCTGTTGTGAATTGTTATTCAGGTTATGGATTGGTCATGGAGATTCTATTTTTGTTGGAAACTCAATACTCTGGGACTTTTAAAGATCTCAGAACTCCAGTAAGCAAGGTCTTCTCTAATGAGAATTTCACTTATTTAATTGAACGTTGATTTTCTATTTGAAAGGTAATTTCATGGAAAGTTTGAACGGAATCTGTGCTGAGTGGATATGATTTTTGCCAATGCATGAAAGATCGGGGATTGCAATACTCGAAATAAAAGTTGCTCGTGGAAGTGCAAAAGAGAGCAGAGCCAGAGCTCAGGATGGTTGCTCCGAAAGTAAATAAGCACCTCGTATTCAGGCAACAAAAGAACAGGCATGGAGTATATTGATAGTTTCTAATTTGAGGTTGTAAGAATGTTTCAAATAGATGCTAAAAGAGAAGTAGTTGAAATCTCACAAGGTATTATTGCACGGAGGTTAGGCCACAAAGCAGCCTCAACTTGGCTGTGTCTAGACAATGAGGCTAGCCAACGCTGACTGCTTCTTTTTATTGTCTGTGCTATGTGACATGAATATTCTTTCCTGGAAATTATCCAATTGTGTCTCTCCTTCCTTTCTTTTCAATATCCTACCTAATTGCTTCTGCATGTATATGATGATTGACCTCTACATAATGCACTAGTTCTTCCAGATGTATTATATTCAATTCAACGAGAATCCTGAAGGTATACCGTTATCTTCTGCAGAAACTACAAATAGGACAAAAAGCTCCTCGCTTTTGGAAAAACTCTACCTTGAAAAGCATGTTGGTCCCATGGTATATTTTAATTCCACCCCACAATGCTATATTTAATGAAGTAATATAATGATAATGATGAAACACTCTTTGTTGGGGATTATGTACTCAGACAACTCCCTTGCTTGCAACTTGTCCCATGGAATCGGTGGCCTCTTCCGGCCAGGTCAAAAAGAGCAACATATCTGACCAGCTGAGGCAAGTACTTCCAGCCAATCGCTCATCTTTAGCGTCAGACAAGCTTTTTCAGGGCTCAACTTGGAAGCGTTCGACTAGTTTGAAGCGTGTAAATAAGGATCTTTTAACTACTGTACAAAATAGCAGACTGTCTAACAGTGGAAAGGCAGTTATATTGAACACAGAAGTATCACTGGATGATGAAAATGGTGAACTGATAGCACCTTGCACTTTGAAGAAGCGTAAACTATTAATAGCAGGGCCTGACCAGACTGAACTTTATAAGAAGTTTGATGATCACTCAACTTATTCAGGCGAACAGGTATGTTCACTATTTTCTAGGACTGGCTGGACTCAGAATCCTCAAGACAATAGAAAAGTGATGCGTGAATGTGAGATTATGGAACAAAAGAAAACTAATGTGCTTATCGATCAGGATACACGGGAACTTTCTATCCCTCCTGCAACTTGTGATGCAGAAGAGAGGAGAGGATCTGAATTTTTGGTCCAGGTGAAGTATTTTGACCCTTCATCCCTTTCATAAATAGCATAAATATCCTACTTCAATTTGGCTTGCAGAGTGTCTACTAAGTTTTTAAGTCGTCATATACACAGGTAATTCCAATTGCCTAGGCACATATTATGGGTTAATTCTTAATCCATTTTATTGGGAGCAATACAAGTATCAAAATGAAACAGGAAACAAAATTAAGGGGAAAAAAACAATTTATCATGGTCTCTTAATGTGAGAGTTATATCCGCTCATATTTTTAGGAGGTTGCTCAACATGTCCTTGGGAGAAACATGCAATTTTTAGGTGACCTAACATGTCTGGATTTTCAAAGTATCCTATAACTCTTAATTTCATCTTTGGCGCTATGCCATCGTCGACTTTATCGTGGAGTCAAACTGCAGTCTAAGGGAAAAGCATATACTATATTAGGCTCCACACATCCAATAAATTACTTTGCCTAATCATATGAATAACCATGCCAAAAATTATTTCAGGTTTCAATGTTCAATACCTCATGAATTTCTGTTCTAGTTATTATGACACTAGCATACACTTGGAATCCTAATGGATGAGTCAATGGCAGGAGATGAAGATTGAATTTTTTAGGATGCAGAGCCATTTGTGAATTTTTATACTTCTAGGGGAGAAAACCTCCCTTATGGTTCACCTTGCTTGGACATGATTATGTAATTTTTATGATACTTTGGTATTGATTAAAAAATATGTGAATTTCATACATTTTATCAAGGTGTTTTCTAGATAATGTAATATAAATGCCCTCGGCATGTGAATAAGCTTGATGGAATAATATTTTAAAGATATAAAAAGGTGCCCTCTTAGCAATCCTATAGATTTCATTTACATAATGAGGTGAGTGGTCATTTACAGAGACAAAAAGGTGTCATCTTAGCCATCCATTAGATGCTACAGTGACTCACCTGCTATATTGGCAATGAGGTGAGTAGTCATGTACCTAATGAGAGAGATGTCTGGAAATTTTTCTATCAATTAGTATCTTTCTAGAAAACCAAAAGGCATAGTATGACTTCCTCTTGACATAATTTAGGCCTCAAATTCTTTACGTAATGACTCACTGGACTTTGGGATTTCTTTTGCCTTTCTATCTCTGTTGCTTATCTTTACAAGAAGCCTGTACGTTCATGTATAGACCTCTTCAGTGCAAGTGTATTTTTGTTTAAATATATGTGGTTGTAGTTGAGTAGTTACACATGTTTAGGTGCTCTTGCTTTCATTGAAAATCAAGTAGTGTCATTTTGTCCCAAATGCTGGTATTTTTGGCTTTTTATACTGTCCATCAAAAGTTAGCCCCTTGGCTGTAATTTGAGTCTCTGTAAAAGTGCATTACCTACAGGTCCGTGGAAAGCTTACTGATGCAGAGTATAAAGAGTTTGTGGGCTTTATGAAGGCGCTGAAATCTAAAACAATGAAGATAGGTCATGTTCTGCAATCTATTGCAAAATTGTTCTCTCTTCCAGACAGGCTGACGCTACTGCACGGGTATGGAGTTAACAAGTGATAATTGCCTTGTTGGTACATGTTTTTATAGGTTTCCACTTCCAGTTATTCTTGAACCCCAACTTGCTAGTGTTTTCGCTTACTTTTGGGTGGGTTGGGGGTATGATGGCAAAAAGTCTCTATAAGTTCATGATGTGGATAGAATTAAGGTTGTTTCTCTTCTGTAGCTCATTTATGCAAATAAATCTCCATGGGAAGATCTAAAATTTTCTTTTGCATTGTTGACAGATTCAAGGAATATGTACCTGCAAAGTACCAATCATTGTATGAGCCATACCTATGCACTAATTCTGATGCACGGTAAGTAATTCTTGTGTAATTACTAACTTAGAAGACTATCTGCTATTATGGATACTTATCACATTTCCACACGTAATGTAATATAAGGATGGAAATGATTTGCTATTTCTCAATTTTCCACACGAAGTGTATAATATCTGGTTGTCTTTATTCGCAGAGTCTCTGATAAAAAAATCCGGGGAAAACCATAATTTTGCATTTCCATTACAGATAAAAGTTGAGGTTTGGCATTCGGATTATCGGCCCAAGGGATTCCAGTACCATGGTATGTCATTTTTATAGCATGTTTTGTACGGTGCATTACTTTTGGACAGTGCTAAGAAATAGAAAGTCGAAATCTTACTTATTTTGTTGTATACCAAACGTGATCATTACTGCTTTGAATGGAAGAGGGCATGTTGGTTAATTGGATGAAGTTTATTGTGCAGTGGCATTTGCAGCCTAATTGTTGCTAAAGATAGAACGCTTGAGCAGCCATGACTAAGTAAGAATTTGATGGCAAATCTTTAGTGCTATTTAATGGCAGAGTCAAGGCTTTAGCAGCTACGACCAAGCAAGAATTTGATATGCAAATTCTCAGTTCTACTTAATGGTATAGTTGAGATATTCTTCTCATGCGTCTGTCCTTTCCTTTCCATGTGAAACTTATTGTACATGCATTGAATGGTTTTAGGTCCATCGCTATGAATCATTTGAGACTGTGATTTAGATCATAGATCCTGTATAGTAGTCCATTGGCCATTTAACTTATAGCAGTTGTTTCACTATAATATTTGGAGAAATATTATAACTCTTTTTCATTGGCATCATTAATAGCTTACAGTAATGAAACTTGATTCTTTTTTCAGTGTCACTATTGTTACAATGTCCATGATTTGCTTTGCCTTCTGTCTTCGTGCTTAGACTCTTTTGATGAGCTACTACGCTAAATTTCATTTGTGAGAATGTTTGTTAAATTGTAGTTGATTCTGTAAATAAAACAAACACTTTTTTTCATGTCAATGCTGACTGTGTATGGATGAATGAGATTTTAATTCAAAAGAGAATTTGAAAAGATAAATATTTGAAAAGGCAGATTGTCAATAAACGGAGGACAATGTTCAAGCACTTCTTGGAGGTGCTGTTACAGCACCTCCTACCCTATGTGGCCTGCATTGATGTACGCCACATGGATTTGAAATACACGTGGCGTGTATCAATGCATACCACATGGGGTAGGAGGTGCTATAACAGCACCTCCAAGAGGTGCTTGAAGATTTTTATGTCAATAAAATACAATTGTTGACCATTTTAAAATATATAGGATGAGGCACTATCTCCAAAGCTAAGAAAATGGGCATTAATGGTGATAATTTGTCAAGTACTCGTGATGTTATTTTACACTATTTCTCAAATATAGCACAGAAATATTTCGCTCTTCATACCCTTTGTTATAAAATAATTTGGCCAGTTATACGTAAGAGATTCCATGCTCACCGGGTTCAATTAACATGTACATAGGATTCCTTTTCTTTTGTAAATAAAGGAATTTAGTTTGCCTTTGACCCAACAAGCAGGAAAAATTTAAATATAGTTTGAAGTTTTCTATGTGTTTACAGTTAATCTGATTAAGTTGAATTGTTCGGTCCGATACTGAATACTATGATGTACCAAATGTATATTAAAATATAATTTTATCGTCTTTTAATAAATGTAACGGTAGATTGAATTTTTATTACAAAAATAAATAAATAAATAACTCAAATACATACATTGTTTTAACTTCTTGTAACTGAAGTGATATGTGTACTATAATGGCCTTCATGTTCTAATCAAATCTACAAGCATTATTTATTTCTTATTAATTACTCTTGAAAGAAATATCATGTCTCCCCTCCATTATTTAGTTGGTGGTGAACAAAAACTCCATTACCAAATGCGCACCCCTGGGGAAAAAATGAAAAAGAAAACCTACATCTCTTTTGGGCGTTATAATGAGTGAGTGTAATTGATTGTGAATGTACGTTAGACTAAATATGATTAAAAAGATACATAAATAAATAAAATGGAACACAAGAATTAGACTATGTTACGAATCACAAAATAGTTGTGTCATTTACTAATGACTGTAACTTTCACCCCTTCTGTGTTAAAAGATATATAAGTATAAAAAATGCTATACAATTAATTTGGCCTTTTATTTATGAGTTATTTCAGCATCAACAAAGAAAAGCCGACAACTGGATTAGCCAAAAATACTCCCCAAAGCATCATGTGTACCTTTCAAGAAAATGTAGTCTGTAAAGCATCTTCCATTTCTTGTGAATCAAGTGAGCACAGGAAAAGAACAACACAATTTAGCTAGTTGATCATTAAGCAAGAAATTCAGTTCGACTCCACAAATTCTTTTGACAACTCCGTTCAATTTGTTGCTACATTCATCAAAAAGGTATAAGGAAGTCCTTAAAAAAGAAAAAGAAGAAGAAGAAGAAGAAGAAGATGTCTACTCTTGACAAATTAACATTGGCTTATGATAATCAAACCACTAATCCATTTTTCTCAAAGACTCTTGACGGAACAGCAAAACGAGCCGAAAACGATCGAGAAAGATCAGCCGGATCAGCCCACATTATGCCCTCATCAAAGTTTTGTGCATAAGAGTATGGATCATAGGTGAATCTCATTGAATTGGAACAATTAAACGTTCTCTTCTTCTCTTTCTTGAATTTCCTCCATAATGATGTCCAAATGGCACCTTTCGATCTCTTTACTGACAAATCATACGATATAAACTGATCATCGTCTCGAGCAGAGTCGAGTCGACCCCATTGAACATCATTGCCGTAGCAGCACCATGTTCCGGCACCCATTGTGAAGAGAGAACCAGTGGTGTTGGGGATTTAAAGAGTTTGAGGGGTTGGTGTTTCGTTGATAGAGTATAAATGCATGAGTGGACTATTTATAGGTAGACGATAATGTCTCCCAATCTGATTTTGGACACTTCATAAACTTACTTTTTGATTGGGTATAATTATAAAATAGGCCAACGAGGAAATTGAGCATGTGATGTTTCAGTGGCAAACTTGTCATTTGATTCAAGTTTGATGATATTTTGAAGAAGTTGCAGTGTTGGGACATGGGTTTTGTTAGTCAAAAATTTTAATAAAACCTTGTCGGCCTATGTTAATATACTCATGTAGACATGTTTTAATATATGGTGGTTAAAATGAGTTTCACAACCACTCTTGTATATGGGCCTGAGATTATATTTAATATATCTTCACGGGGGTATATTAAAGTTTTCGTGAGTTTAGCAGCTAGTCAATTTTCAAATATCAATTGCATTTTTATAAAACAACTAACTTCATTTTACTTTTTCGTTATCTCTCTAACTCTACCACTTTTTTAAAAAAAAAAATCTTTCTGACCTTCCTCCGTTATTGCCTCTTGGTACTTTCATAGTTTTATTTATTTATTATTATTGTAGCTCCTACAGTTGTTTGCCTTGTCATCAACTAAATAAGCACAGTATGTATCCATCAACGTGAAAGGAAGGAGAATGAAGCATGGGAAATGAAAAATAAAGGCTTTAAAAAGGTAATCTAATAATTTATGAGTAATATTATTTAGTATCGCTTGACACTATTAGGATGGAATTAAATGATATGTTAAATTAAATAGATTCTTTATTTATTCATACATTTAATTTTACTTATATCATTTAAATGACACATTAATTGTCACTTAAGTTGGTACTACATAGTTTTTTTTTTTTTTTTGAGTAAACAGTACTATATGGTATTAATAGACCACGTTTGATGTAATTAAGAGTACGAAACTAATTAATGAGCACCGAACACATCCAGCAAGTAAATGATTTTACAAAATTGACCTTCAAGTAGATGAGATCCATCCAATCCAATCATGCCATGCAATTGAAGTTTGACTAAATTAATTTCTGATGAAGTTAGATGCAACTTGGTGGTTTGAACAACTCATCTATTATAAATAATATATTCCCTTGAATATTTGGTTCTCACATTATTTAGATATCAAATTTCATCCTACTCTAATCATAAAATTCATGTTGACCTCTTGATTGAAATTTTATTAATTGATTACACTTACGGATGGTTCAGTTATCTATACACCATAAATAGAGTATAGATCCATGGGACTAAGCTAGTTTACAATTTTGGATTCAGTATGAAATGCACGACTATCTTAAGCATGAAATTCACAAGAGAGGATTTCTCTACTTAAGTCGAAATGCGATATAGTACCATTGAAGCAATCTACATCAACCATTGATGAAATTGTCTTCAAACAAAATCGAAATGTCATTTTCTTGTTATTTCTTTTTCTTCTTATTCTTGTGGGAAGACATTTCGTTACTCTCACATTTTTCCTAAAAATGGTAAATCACTCTTTTATTTCCTTTTAAAAGTATAGAGTCCCTTTCAAAAACCTCTAAACTGATGTGGCATGTATGAATTACACATAACGTGCATCTATATACATTACATAGGGTGGGAGGTGTTATTACAAAACCTCCGAGGGGTTTTTAAAAATTTTCCTAAAAAATATAAAACATATTTTCTGATTTTTTATTTGAAAAAGAAAAGATAATGTACTTCCCATTCAAATAACAGAAAAAACCAATAAAATGGGCCAAAAATTGATAGGATGGGCTTAGTAGACGGATAGCTCATCTGGCCGAGTAGCCCAAAAGATCAAGAAACCACTCTGTCGGGCAGCATCTGGGCTGACCCACCTCACTTGGTTGATATGATGCCCGAAATTTAGCCAACTGTCCACATTTTTCCTATATGAATTTAGAGCATCTTTAACGCACAGTCTTGAGTCATGAGTGGTATAATAAATGAGAGAGAAAGAGAAGATGATTATTTTAATTAATGTAGATGGAAAGAGGTATAAGAAAAAAAGAGGGAAAAGTGAAAAAGAAGAGAGATAGATATAAATTCAAAAATAATGATAAAATAATAGTGAAAAATGTGGAGATGAATATGTGTTTTCAAACCTTACACGTGACACGAGAAAGAAAAAGTGAGAAACAAATGGTGTAAATAAGAGAAGTGATTAAAAAAAAAAAGAAAATTTGAGAAAAAATAGGAGACATTTGGACTCACAAAAAAATTCTGTATCTTTCTCTATGAGCATTGGAGTCTGGAGATGCTAGTGTTATAGATAGCTTGAATTTTAATTAAAAAAAAAACTCATATTTTGAGTATGAGCGTGTTAATATTTAGTAAAGTACTAACAATGCATAAAAAAGCATTTGTGTGAAGCATAAGATTCAATCAAACCCAAGTGTGAAATTGCATAAACTCTTTACTGTATTTTATTGATATCAACCCTTATTAAATATTGTCCAAACTCGATTATAAATTATGTATATTGCAATGACACAGTATTTTCTAATGTTCACATGGTTGCCGTTATGGCATAGCATTCATATGTTCCCTACATGCGACATTGGCTGTCATAAATAGTACCCATATGAGATAATTTTCTAAGTATAGGAATTTTTTTTTAACATACTTATTAAGAGGTAATTTAGTGTATGTTTGCAAAATAAATTAATTGGTAAATAACTAATAAAATAAAGAAGTATAACAAATAACACTATTCACTTGACGTAACGGTTTGGAGAAAGACTGTTAAGATATTGTAGAATGGTTTTAACTTAATTTATATTGAAATGTATGAGGCGTTCAATATGGTTTTTAACATTTTTTAAAATTCAAAAAATTCCTCTTTTATAAAATCACTTTTGAAAAAAAAATGTATGGATCCTATGCTGAGGTAAATTAAATGAGTTGAGCTACTTGGACAAAAGTCCATACAAAAATTCTAACAAAACTGACACGTGGTGCAATCTTATTTTTTAACACATCACATCACTTTTACATCAACACTATTCACACATGACACATGTCTATTTTGTCTAACTTTTTGTCTCTTATTTTGTCCAACTAGAATTATTCAAATTAAATAGAGAAGAGAGTTCTAATTTAGGTACAGAATAGAAGCATCAAGAACACAATTGTTGTTTGGATAATAAAATGAAACTAGTGTTCAAACAAAGGACCCACAGAAGAAGCCATCAAAGTTTTTCTTGGCTAATAATAATCGATTAAAATAGGTAAAGGGCTTATATTCAATATATATTCACACAAGAAGACGTGGCTGTAACATCTTTCCACCTCAATCTATGTCAGCAAGAATTTCTCGATTCAGTGCATGTTTGGTTAAGCTTAAAAAAGCTAATACAAACCAGTAATTTGTTCCATAGATGACTCATATCTAATATCTTAGAAATACCACTTTGTGCATGCATAGCACCAACAAGCCAAATAAGTGAAATCTACACGTAAAAAGCTGGGTTTTAGGTTGCCAAACACCTCAAAGCAATGTCATGAAACCCCCTCCACTAAGAAAATATTGAAGACTAGAGGGGAAAAAGTCTCAAACTTTTATTCTCCAATTTCCTTTTCCAGATTTTCTCAACAATAATAACAAACAAAAATTCTCAACTTATCACTTCACAAGTGGTTGCAAGTCTCTTTTGATTAGCCACCACAGCCTTATTTTCCAACTGTATTGCAGGGCATAGAATTTCCTGATCATTCCTGCCTTTTAGAAAAAATTTCCTAGCATTTCAAGACTCGGTACTCCAAACAAATAAAAATAAGAATGAGAGAAATAAATAAGTTGTCTTAATTAATTAATTAATTAATTAATTAATTAATTAATTAATTAATTGAGACCCCTATGTCCTCTACCACAGCTTCATTTACTCTCAGTATGGAGTCTCCATGCTCCTAAAATCCTTTAGGAAAACAAAAAATCCTTTAGATGATAAGAAAATTTTGTATTTCATACAACTTTTCGGCCTTTAATCTAGACCCAAGCAAGCTTGTAAAGAATTTTTCATTTCATCAAGGAAAATGTCAAGTCCAAAAGAAATCCCTTTTAAGAACCAATCCACACCTTTGTAATAAATAATATCCCCAAGCTTTTAAATATACCCCAACCAAACCTTACCCCACAACTTTTCTTCTATTCCATTCTTTCATTTGCTTTCCTTGAGCTATAATACTAAGATTCCATGATTCCATCTGGTTATATTATCTCCTGTTGAATGTAAAAACATTCATTTCTTGCAATAAGAGATGTGTTACCCAGATGCATATTGGGCAGGTCTGCACAACCTGGCCGGTCCTCGGCACGGAGTGGTTTCTCGACAGACACCATCAGTAGCAGCTGTGGTAGATATTGCAAGACAGCAAGAATCAGTTAATACAGAAGGGGTTAATGGTGGCACTGCTAGAGGAACGAGAAGATGTCTGTGTTCACCAACACACCATCCGGGTTCATTCAGGTGTAGGCAACATCATGCTGAATATGTGTGGATTGGTCGGATGCGACACAGGCCTAGGTAGTAAGCTCATATATTTTATCCTAGCTGCAAAGAAAATTCGATTTCATTTCTACGAAATGTATTCTTCCGTTAATATAATGGTCTTGCATAAAATCATATATAGATCGGAAGAGCAATAAAGAGTATTTCAACATCTCCTTCTCCTCCGGGATCTTACCCCTAAGAATAAGATCAAGAAACTATTGCTCTCTCTCTCTCTCTCTCTCGGGGG
>CAVNYN010282289.1:0-21827 GCA_963692815.1 Nyctanthes arbor-tristis | reverse complement strand
TGATTTTCGGTGGAAAAAAGACAAATAACACGTTAACAAAAAACCTAGTAACAGCCTATAATAAACAAGAAAAACACTATCATCAGCCAAAACAATGGTAACAAGTTCACAAAACTAATATTACCGGAAAATCGTAATGAAACAATCCCAAACAATCAAAAAAAAAAAAAGGAAATGTAAAATATAAAAATGAAAAATGAAAAGGCAGATTTATGCACGTGAAATTTCAAAAAGGAAAAAAAGGCCAAATGCGTAGTGTATGAATATTGGCGCCTCCATATTGACATTGCTTTTTCTCCATGCATTAGGATGTGTTATGCTTATGTAGTTTATGAAGATTGGCGCCTCCATTTACGGAGGCGCAGACTACGGCTCCAGTGGAGGCGATCTGTTGTTGGTGGTAGCAATGGTGACGACAGGTGGCAGTTGTGGGTGGTAGAGAAGAAAACAGCTTCGGTGAATGTAAAGACTGCGACAAGGGGGACAGTGTAATTGAAGGTGGTAGGTTCCAGCAACAGCGGCCACGACAGCGGGTGGCGGCGGTAGCTGTGGGTTGTAGAGTCTTTGATATCAAAATGAAACAATGGGAAATGATTGGGTTTTGATGTGGTGGGATTATATATGTGTGATTTTAATACAATAAAATATTAAAATTAATAATTATGATAAAAATAACTTTTTTGTTTAAATAATAATATAAAAATAAAATAAAATAATAGAGGTGTTTTCTCAATCAAAGAGGGTAAATTTATAATTTGTTTGTATATAGAGGTATAATTCACCCTTATCAAAACAAGGGTATATCCTCTAATTTTCTCTTTCTAATATTAAAAAAATTCTTCTATAGGTATTTCTCTTAAATCCCCTAATAGTCTCTCTCTCTCTCTCTCTCTCTCTATATATATATATATATATATATATATATAAAGAATGTCTGACATATTTTTTCCCGCCAATTGTCTGGTGTTATAAGATTACTGATGACATCATCGTTGACGTCATCTAATGAGTATTTTGTTTGAAAAATTCATTTTATATATATTTTTTATTGAGATATCACACTTTCCCCAAAATTGAAGGAAAATTTGGCCAATTTTTCTCCATTTTCCTTTTTGATTCTTCTTGATTCCTATCCCAAAATTTTTGATTAAATCTTTGAATTCTTGCAATCTAATGAGGTGTTTTTTAATCAATTTTCTTGATTTGTCTTGAGGTTTATTTATGACATAATCGTTTACGTCATCTAATGATTTTTTTTTGGCCCATTTTCCTTTTTGATTCTTCTTGATTCTCCAATCTAAAAATTTTTTATTAAATCTTTGAATTTTTGCAATCTAATGATTTATTTTTTTAATCCATTTTCTTGATTTGTCTTGAGTTTTTTATGACATCATCATTTACATTATCTAGAGAGTTTTTTTTTTCATTTTTTTAAAAAAAATCATTTTATATTCCCCACTTTCTCCAAAACTTAGCAAATGTTTGGCCCATTTTCCTCCATTTTCCTTTTTTATTCTTCTTGCTTCTCCAATCTTGAAATTTTTTATTAAATATTTGAATTTTTGCAATCAAATGAGGTGTATTTTTAATCCATTTTGTTGATTCTTCTTAAGGTGCTTTATTTAGTTTTTATTTTTTTATGTGACTATTATTATATCTAAGTTGAATTTGATTACAAAATTTGAGTTAAATGATTGTTAATATCTCATGATCATATTTTGCGTTTCACTAATTAAAATTTCTAATTATTAAACATTTATTATTTAGATTGTTTATTATATTATTATACTGTCGAACACAACCATCTTTTTTCCCTACTGTTATATGGACCATAAATGTGCACAAATCACTTTCTAATTGCAAAAATAATTGCAACTACTTAATAATTTATAGAAATACTAACCAACATGCATGTAACAAAAAAGTTTTTTTTTTAATTTCTTTTAATTCACAGCTACTATATTATGTCGTATGCTTGCAAAACACGAGTTTAAATTAACTATCGAATAACTGCGTAATCAAGTATAAAAACTTAAATTAACTATTTTTTAGTTTTAATATTTTTGTTTGATTGTAAGAAATTGTTAATTAAGAATCTTCTTATTTCTTCTTCTTCTTTTTTGATATAAGCTTTAAAATCTTACTAATTTCTATCGAGTACAAATTAGTAAATGAGTTATATACTTAATAGGTGTTTTTTTATACTATCTTCTTTGAATTTTAATTTTTGCCTTTCCTACTCCTACTAATAAATTTTTTTTTTCCTAAATGCAAGATCAGAAATCATAAAGAGGCTTTCGCATTTATTGTAACTTTAAATCACTACCAAATTTTATAGGTTGTATATTTGACAGTGTATTTTAATTAGTATTACATGTTCATTATATTTATTATTATTATTATTATTATTATTATTATTATTATTATTATTATGATGATGATGATGATGATGATGATGATGTTATACTTATGGAAAATTAATGGAGAAGAGATTTATGGTAATATTTTTCACATCATGAAGTTCTAGGCTTTTGAATAAAATTAAACTGAATATATCTTAGTAATTCTTCAATTTTGGTATTTTATACTTTTCTAAATTTTTTCATTTTCAATAAATGTCTCATGGATACTAACTATGCAAATTTATATATATTACTGTTGTTTTTGGTGCAATTTATGAGTGACAATTCTAGTAGTAGTAATATAATAATAATATGGGCCCAACAAATCATAGGCTTCATAGGTGTGTTTTGGGCCTTTTCGGCTGTAAATTTCAATTTGCGTGCCATTTTTGCGGTAGTTTTGTAAACTCCCCATTTCCTTTTTTGTCCATTTCAAAATATGGTCTAATTTTCTTTAGTTGAAATATTAATTTTCTTATATATCTTTTATTTAATGTATATCGTTATTATAAAAATATAATTATTAAAGTGGAATAATTAATAAATGAAAGGGTATAATAGGGAAATGACGTTAAATTTACTTTTTTAATACTATTAAATAAACTTTTCGAAAAAAGAAACATGACCATCTTTTTAGAACGTGGGTAGTATTATTTTTTTATATTTTTAAACTTTTTTTTTCTTAATTTAAAATGATAAAGGACATAATGATAATTTGATTGAGGAGTTAACGATAAAATTGATAGAGAGTCCAATAGGAGAATCCCACCTTTGAGAGCAAGTCCAAATCGTAAAAAGGGACTATATGTCCGAATTAATGAAAGATTAAGGGCCCAACATGTTGAAAAAAAAAAGCGGTGGGAGCCTAACTAATCTTAACCCTCAAGGTTGGTTACGTCGTTACGATATGTGAAATTAACCCTTTTGAGTTACATTTTCCATTTATACAAAAGTTCAAGTTCTCTTTATTATTCTTTCAAGAAAAAAAATGTTCTCTTTATTTTTTATCAAATTGTTTTTAGTAATCAATTGACACTGTAATCCCGTTTACTCATATATGAAATTAAATAAAGAAAATGTTTGTCAAGAAAACTCAAAATGATAATATCCTTAATCCGTGTTTTTTTAAACATTTAAAAAAAGAAAATATTTTGAAACACAAAGAAAACACATTATTTTCTTAAATTAGTTTGCAAGCAAAAAAGGGGAAAATAAATTGAAAACTAAAAACAAAAAATTGAAACACGAAAACAATAGTCCCAATCTTCCACCAAATACATGTCCAGGGATCATATTTATAAAAATAGCGGGTCCTAAATTGTTCAGTTTTATATTTAGTTCTAACATTTATTTATTCTTATAATAATACATAAAATATTATTATTGCATATACGTATATGATAATATTACGTTAAGCTTAATGCTACCTACAAGAGAGTGACGAAGCGACTAGTTGAATCTCTCTCGTCAAGTTGACCAAAAGTTAGACTCATGGGTCGAAAAAGTACTCCAAACACAAAAGTTAGGCGCACTTCTCTGATCAGTGGGAATTGTATCGTTCTATATATGCAATTGCATCATTTAATATACGCCAGTTGACAATTGAAAGCGAAAAATAAAATTAAAAATTAAAAAGAAACCAATTTTAAAAATTTAGAAATTGTAAAAGGGTAGGAAATTTTTTTTAATGACTTTGAAATGAATGAGCGGCCATTAAAACATTTTTCAAAACCAAAAAATTAATAATAATAATAAAATAATGACATCAATAGAAAAGTTACGGTACCAAATTTTTTGAGGGAAATAATGTGTCAATACCATTTAAATATAGAAGAAACTAGTATAACACCCGTGCATTGCACGGGTGGAACAAACAATTCAAATTTAACTATTCAAAAGTATTTTGATTAGATGCAAAATAATTAAATCTGTATTAAAAATTTAAAAACATGAACGTTGAAAAATTAAAACAATCTATCATCATTATAGTTATTGATAAGAACATAATATATTCACTATGTATACAATGCATGATCATATCATTATTCTTTCAGACGAGCTTGAAAGGATTCCACATTATCGGACAATTTTCATTATTATCCTTAACAGGAAAGTGATTAATCATATAAATGTTTCCTTGAATGATTAGCTAATTGAACCTTCTAATAAGCTAACAATTTGAAATAGCTTGAATTCTACCACCCTGTGCGCTAGCATTAGGTTAATCAGTATATGATGTTGGATGACTTCTACTGTAATTGAACAAAATTTAATTGGTAAATATATAATAGGGAGAGGGAACATCTACAATTTCAATACCCACATAGAATTCAGCAAAAAAAACACAATTGATGTAGAAATTAAATAGATGGAAGCATTATTATAAAAATAAGAGTAAGTAAGTAATTAAATTGATATAGAAAGGTATAGAATTTTTTTTAAAAAATAATGAGAGAAGGAATAGAAACTGAAAAATAGAAATTTAGGAGATTTGATGAAAATAAAAGTTTATTACTTATTTGTAAAAAATAGATTTTGCATAAATTAAGGAAAAATCATAGTCGGAATTTATTTGTAGTAAATAAATTAATCCAATATATCATTAAAAAATTAAAAAATACTAAACTGAAGTAAGATTTAATAAAATGGTAAAACACAACAAATATAGACAAATAATAATTGAATTATTATTAACAAAATAATAATTGAATTATTATTATTAAATATATGAAACTTAAATGAATACAATTTTCTCACTGCTTTAATACGAGAGGTGTTCAACCGCATTACGAAAACCTTAAAAAGCAGACCATGTGAAATTGGGTATTCTGGGCCACACACTTCTCTTAATACTTCTTGATTTAAAGAATATAAGTAAATCAATCAATCAAAAAAATGTTAGACTTATTAAACCTCCTAATAATCCAACTAATCACAAAGTTTTAACCGGATCTATAGATGCTGGCAAACACAAAAGAAATTTACAAGAAAGGGAACACATCTGATACCAAACGGTTATAAACGGTGAAAAATGATTAGAAATAATAGCGGCTTTGATTTGCAAATGTACATTTGAACTCCTAAAGGAATAAGGAATTCAGGTCAGCTACCGGGAAATACTGACCCGATAATAAAATAGTAAAACCGGTTTTAGAAAATAATAAAAAAATAAAACAAATATTAAATATGACATCAGCAAAGAAATCTAATTGGTCCATATTTAGCCAGGAAAAAAGGTAGAAGACTACATTTGATTTAGATAATAATCACAAAAATAATGACCTGATAATAAAATAGCAAAACGATTTTAGAAAAAAATAAAGGAAACAAATATTAAATATAACATCAGTCAAGAAATCTAATTAGTCCATGTTTAGGCGGGAAAAAGGGTAGAAAACTACCTATAATTTATAATATATAATAGAAATAATGACCTGATAATAAAATAGCAAAACCCATTTTTGGGAAAAAAGGGAAAACAAACAGTAAATATGACATGAACAAATTAATCTAATTGGTCCATGTTTAGGCAAGAAAAGAGGGTAGAAGATACTTTTGATTTAAATAATATAATAGAAAGAATTACACGATAATAAAATGGCAAAACCCATTTTAGAAAAGAAAACAAAACAAAACAAATAGTAAACATGACATCAGCAAATAAATCTAATTGGTCTATGTTTAGACGGGAAAAATGGTAGAAGACTACCTTTGATTTAGACAATAATAGATAATACATAATACATAATATATAATAGAAATAATGACCCGATAATAAAATAGCAAAACCGATTTTAGAAAAAAAAAAGAAAACAAATAGTAAATATGGCGTCAGCAAATAAATCTAATTGATCCATGTTTAGGTAGGAAAAAAAGTAGAATACTACCTTTGATAGATAATATAATAGATATAACAGAAATAATGACCCGATAATAAAATAGCAAAACTGATTTTAGAAAAAAAAAAAGAAAACAAATAGTAAATATGACATCAGCAAATAAATCTAACTGGTCCATGTTTAGGCAGGAAAAAGAGTAGAAGACTACCTTTGATTTAAATAATAATATATAATAGATATAATAGAAATAATGACCCGATAATAAAATAGCAAAACTAGTTTTAGAAAAAAAAGAAAACAAATAGTAAATATGATATCAGCAAATAAATCTAATTGGTCCATGTTTATGCGGGAAAAAGGTAGAAAACTACCTTTGATTTAGATAATAATAAATATGGAATTATAAATAGTTAAATACGCTGTTTTTAGCTTTAATCCTTGTTCGATCAAGTACTTTATCTAATTATTAGTGAATTATTACTTAATCCAAACAATAAATTTGATCAGATTTTAGAGGGTAAAGAAGTAAGATGTGTTTTTGAAGAGAATGATTCGCTAGCCTCCTCTATTACAAATGTCCCCTATTTATAGAGAAAAAGGAGAGGGAAAATTAGTTATTACAAACATTAATACTAATCTTGCTAACAGCTCCCCTACCTAATCACAAGTAATTGATAGTGAAGCGAGGTGTATCACCAGTGACAGTGAAGCGACCTCCTAGGCTGAAAGCTAATGGTCGTGAAGAGAATGACTCCTCTTGGAAGGCGACTCCTCTTAATCAATAGCTTTAGCGACTCTACCTCTTCTCTGATAGCAAAGTGACTACCTTGAATGTGAAGTAACACAACCACCATGGAGCGAAGCACCTCCACGAAGCAAGGCGTCATTCCAATCCACACGCGCGTGACAACTTCCCTGCGTCCACTTGATCCCCCTAGTATATTTATCATCATAAGTCCCCTCACTCTCATCAAAAGACCTCAAGTATTTTTGAAGAGAGTGAATAGTGTAGCTGAGCGATTTCTCTGCTCACAGTAGACTCTAGTCGCTATCCTTGCTGTATATCATCATAAGCCCCCTCACTCTCATCAAAAGACCTTGAGTATTTTGAAGATAATGAATAGTGTAGTTGAGCGATTTCTCTACTCACAACATACTCCAGTAGGTAACCTTGCACCTTGGTCCTTGCTATCCACTTTTCATCAGTTAGATATTACAATACAGACGAAATT
The DNA here is from genome assembly GCA_963692815.1 of Nyctanthes arbor-tristis. Classification (NCBI taxonomy): domain Eukaryota; kingdom Viridiplantae; phylum Streptophyta; class Magnoliopsida; order Lamiales; family Oleaceae; genus Nyctanthes; species Nyctanthes arbor-tristis. Next base: position 14,354 of record CAVNYN010282289.1, on the reverse strand, counting down.
ACCCTTGTTAGCCCTAATCGTACACACAATCCCAAATAATTTGAATACTTTCTGTTAAAAAATGAAGCCAAATGCCACTTGCGCCTTTGAAGAAGAAATCTCAATTTCTGACTTTCTTTCCAATGACTTTACTTCCCCGTAGAGATTGCTGGAATCTGAATTGATCTTACATCTTCTTCAAACTCCTCAGCAGCCACTGCTTCCACGTATCTGTTTCCCCAATTTCTGCTTGTTTTGAGTTGACAACTGATACTTCGTTCTAACGCTTTGTTTATGATTGTGGTGGTATAATAGAAGATTTCCTTTTCTTCTTCTTGATTTTTTTTTACACTTATTTTTCGTCTGTTACGATTTCCTTCAAGAAATTCCACTTAGTTCATTTTGAGTCTTCTTCGTGCTTTCTTTCTTCAGGGTTTCTGCATTCTTTGTTGAATTCTTCTTGGGTTTGGCTCTTTTTCTGTAATAATGACTACCAAAAAATCTGCGAAGAAGTCCACTAAGGAACCTTCCACTCGCTTCAAACACCTCAAAACCAGAAACCCTCCGAGCAACCCTTCACCTTCACCTCCACCTTCTCCAAATGGAGTAGTAAAAATTTTTCCCTCTGAAACCGGCATTGTCCAACAGGATATGTTAACCTCATTTTTATCTAAGCTTTCCCTTGCCCCATCGTACTTCTTTAGGGCACCTAGTGATAGCGAAACCCTAGCTTCCGCTCGCAATCAGGAGATTGCCATTTACATGGGTTGCATTCGTGGAGGTCTTCGCTTTCCTGTTCATCCTTTTCTCTCTGACTTACTTTTTGAGTTTCAACTCTGTCCTAGTCAACTGCTTCCAATGTGTGGCGTCATTTGGTCTATTTTTTGTATATATGTTTGAAGAATAACGTTACCCCTACTTCCAACCTCTTTCGCAATTTTTTCGAAATGAAAAAGGTTAAAAAGAATGCTGACTGGGTTACCTTTGCCCATAGGACTAAAGCCCAACCTACACACTCCAAAAAATCCTAAGTCTTGTTGGGGATGGAAAAATAAATTTTTCTTTGTTAAGTTTCCTGAGGAATCCCCTCCACTTAAAGCCTTTAACTCTTTCCCAATTTTTTCAGACTTGGAGGAGAACGACATCAATACCCTATCTAGTGGTGACGTCGAGGGAGGCACTGCCACCACTATATTAGTAGATAAAAAAAAACTAGTGGCTGTTGGAATTAGCCCTCCTTTGTGTAAGGAAAGCCTCTTTTTCCTTCGCCCCTTTCTTTGCATTTTATGACTTTATAATTTCAAACTCTCTTCTTCTTTCATTTTTCAGCCATGGGTCAACAAGACTTCTCAGATGAACAATTGGCTCTTCTGGCTCAGCAAAAGAGAGAGAGGCGTTCTAAAAAGCGTCATCGCTCAGACATTGAACACTCTTCAACACACTCTTCCCCACGCCCTAAACATTTGACTTGCAGGATTCTACCGCTACCTCCACTCGCAAACAAACTACATCCAACCCTCCTTTTTTGCTTCATTTAGACCTAGCCCTTGAGAGAGACCACGTTGCTCCTTCGCCTCCCTTAGCGAACCCTCTTAATGGCCTCCCTAACCTGAACTTGAATGGCATCCCTTCTTCCATTGCCGATATGATAACTTCAACTCTTAGCCCTTAGACCATTATTCCACTGTCTTCTCAACTCCCAATTTCCTCCATCACCACTCTAAATACTCTAGAATCTAGTTTACCCCTTTCTCTTCCTATCAGTACCTCAACACTTCCTTCCAAAACTAAACTGCCCAGGAACTCTCTTATTCCTACCATAGATCAAAAGAATTCACAATCTCATCAGACTGTCTCAATAGAAACCATGTAGTCATGAACATGATCCCCAATGATGAAGAATTTTCAAATTAGCTAAGCCCGCAGAATGAGGACCACCTTTTGAGAGCAACATAATTTACTGCTCACATGGTAACTACTGTTCTCTGTTCAATTGTTAGTATCAGTTGTGTATGAATATGTTTAATGATTAAAGCTTTCTTGTTTCTTGTTTAAGATGTAGTCAATATTACGTTCTTATCATAGCCGAGTCAAATCTGACACTAGCATAGTTAACAAAAGCCCGCCACGAGCAAGCTGCCATTCGAGTGGAACGAAGCCAGTTTAGAGACCAGTTCCATCAACAAACGTAGATCCTGAAGGAACAAGAATGAGCCTTCCGAGTGTGCAAGTTCAACTAGAGGAGGCTACTGCCTAGGTGGAAACATTTCAGGGGGAAATTGAGTCATTATAGTATAACTTGGATGAAGCTAGGAGACTCATTTCTGCCAAAGATACCTTAATTCAGGAAAAAGATGAGCATATTGCTCTTCTTCAGAACCAACTGGCTCTAAAAGATAAACTAATCACCTCCAAGGATGACACAATAGCGAAGAAAAGAGATATCTTGGAAGAGTTCTCCCCAAGATAGCCATTCACGATTTCATCAAATCAGATCATTTCAAGGCCATCAAAGGGAGTCACATGGTCTCTGGTAGGGGGTTTGGGTTGAGGACTGCTAAGGCTTAGCTGGAAGAGAGGAATCACAATTTAGAAATGTCTACCTTCCCCTATCACCCGGAAGATAAAGTTAGCTCTAGCAACGAGGAAGAAGAAATCAAAGAATTAACTGCGGATAACGACACTACAGACCCAGCTGAATGACCTGTTAAATGTTACTTGCTTCCCTTTTTGCCTCTTCGTTTTCAATTCATGTTGGATACTTTTTTGAAGTTTTTGTCACTTGGGTAACTGGATATCGGAACCCTATCCTTACAAAACTTTTGTTTATGAGTCAATGTCCAATTTCCCCTTTGAATGTTAAATTGCAATGATCTTTTGAACACATCATATTATAACCTCTTCCTTGAAGTTAATTAATTTCATATCAAGTGAAACCAATATCATGTCCTATGATGTATCATGTCCTATGATGTTTATGAGGCGACTTGGAAATATCCAAAGTGAATCAGAGTTAACGTACTCGATTTAGAGACAACCAAAATGCTAGTTGGAGATAACTGAAGCAAAATGTAAAAGATTAGATGCATTGGAGATAAGTGGAGTAAGTTGTAGGTAATCCAGGCGAATAGGAAATACGCGAAGCAAGTTGGGGACAACTGGGTGAATTGGAGATAAATGAAGCGAGTTGGAGACAACCAGGCGAGTTGGAGAGCAAACTTGGGGAACTTTCGCGATCGAGAATTTTGGCGAAACGTCTTGCCGAAGTGAGTGACTTAGATCGCGAAGCAAATTGGAGAACATACTTATAGAATTTTGCAAAACAACTTGGAAAGTGAATTGGAGAACAAACTTGGAGAACTTTGTGAAACAACTTGGCGAAGCGAGGGACTTGGATCGCGAAGCGAATTGAACAACAAACTTAGAGAATTTCACAAAACAACTTGGCGAAGTGAGCGACTTGGATCGCGAAGCTAATTAGAGACCAAACTTGGAGAATTTTGGCGAAACTAATCTTGTTAACAACTTTCCTGCCTAATCATGAGTAATTGATAGCGAAGCGAGGTGTATCCCCAGTGAGTGAAGCAATCTTCTTGGTTGAAAGTGAGTGATCATGAAGAGAATGACTCCTCTTGGAAGGTGACTCCTCTTGTTCAACAGCTTTAGCAACTTCTCCTCTTCGCTGATAGCAAAGTGGCTACCCTTAATGTGAAGTGACACGACCACTATGGAGCGAAGCACCACCACGGAGCGGGACGTCTTCCCAATCCATATGCGCGGGACAACTTTCCTGCCTCTACTTGATTTCCCCTAGTACATTTATCATCACAAGCCCCCTCACTCTCATCAAAAGACCTTAAGTATTTTGAAGAGAGTGAATAGTATAGCTGAGCGATTTCTCTACTCACAGTAGACTGCAGTCACTATCCTTGCTATATATCATCATTACTTATTGTTATACAGAGTCTAGAGCGCTGCCAACTTAAGGATGTGGTGCCTACAAAACCCGAAAAACTTGATTCTGCAGGTATGTAGGTTTATATATTATTTTCACCACTCCACTGAAGAAGCTTTTAGAGTATTGATTGCTTGCATGTTCCTCAAGTGTTGGCAGTGGCGACAATTGGAGCGTCAGACATAGACAACTTTTGTGCTTGGCTTGGGCTGGGTGATGCTAAAAAGAAGCCGATCTTTGTTTATAGACGAAGCAACTATTTTAATCGATTCACACACTGATGGAGTGATTCAAAAAATCATTTGGGCGGGAAGGACTTCTCAGCATGCACATTCATAAGCATTGCTCATAGAAATACCAACTGGACTTTGACAGAGTTTGGGTCATCAATGCAGGTTTGTACATGGCCTCTTTTCTTCCATTTTAATCCTACTATATGCCTATGGAAAATATTATTTATAGGTAATCTTTTACAAAACAGGGGTAAACTCAAAATCTTACTAATCGAATTGATGCTCATTTCTTAAACTATTTCTCGAGAATTCAAGAATGTTGAGTTTCTAAGCAAACTAATATTTGTAATAATTCTAGAATACGAAACTTCTAGTCCAAATGACTTTAACCACAAATTGGTAGTGAAGTTAGTGGATGCCAAGAGCCATTCGCCTCTATAAATAGGCATACATGTACTAGTTTCTGTGTGCAAAAATTTTGTGTGAAGATTTGAATGAAAAAATTGAGTGAAAATTTTGAGTGAAAAATTGTCTCCCACTACATACTGAATACTCTTCATTTTTCTAATCTTCCATTTATCCCAATTCCAATATTCCAATTACTACTATACTAATACTAAAAAACCCACAAGTGGTATCAGAGCCTCGTTCAAAAAGTCATCGGGCGTAAAGGCAAAACTATAGCCGACGCATTCCGCACATCAATTCCTTCTATGACTATTGGTCGATCGAAATAAAGACCTACTTTTGTGCCCATAATTTATGGGATATTGTCAGTACCGGGTATACTATTCCAGACTACTTTTTCTCATTAACTGTGGCATAAAAGAAGGAATTTAAAGAAAATCAGCAGAAGGATGCTATGGCCCTCCTTGCTCTACAAATGAGCCTGAAGAGGAATATTTTCCAAGGATTATGGAATGTGAAAGTGCTAAGAAAGTTTGGGATAAATTGTTGGAGGAGTTCTAGAGAAGTGATAAGATATGTACTTGCAAATTTCAAACTCTAAGGAGAAAATTTGAAAATCTAAAAATGAAGGATTCTGAGACTGCAAAACAGTATTATTCTAGGATTGATGACGTAGTTAGCCAACTGAGACCCTATGGAGAAGAAGTTTCTGAAAAGAAAATTGTTGGAAAAATATTAATTACTTGCACAAAAAAATATAATCCAATTATTGCGGCTATAGAAGAATCAAACAGTGGCGGATCTAGACTTTAGTGGTAATGGGGGCCAAGTAATCATGATAAAATGAAAGTTGATATAGGCCATTATAGATAATTAACCCCAAAAAAGAAGTCAAATTTAACCGTAAAATATATTATATCAATAGAACTCATTGACCTTAAAATTTTTGGAATGTTGTAACTCAAAAATGAACCAATAGTGTTAGGAAAAAAAAGGACTGAACCAAAAAATCAAAAAAAACAAGGAATGAACTAGATGCTAGAACTCATCACTGATGAACACTAAAAAAGTTAACAAAACATTAAACAGTATCACACTGATTCTTTCTTCTAATTTGTAAAATGAAAAATCTCATAGACACAAAACCTAAAACAACAAACAATCAGACCTTGGCAAGCTTTTCATCTTCGGTTAGTTAATTGGAACAGCGCAAGACTGTTGCAAGCTTACTTTTTTTTGAGTAAAAACAAATTTTCATTTCACAAGGCTTGGCTTGGCTACAAGATTATACATGATGTCCATTCGCTACAGAACATAGAAGACAACACAAAATACATGACCAAGTGGGTGACCAAATTACCCCCAAATGAGGTAAAGTCACAAGAGCCTAACTGCAAAGAGACCATTTGTTTGACACAGGGTAAGCCGACCAAATTGGTGCCAAATAATTCCTTGGCTCGTCCCGCATTGGTGCATCACATCCCTGCTGGCTGCCGAACCGCAAGGCCACTTTGCGGAATTGAACACCCTTGGAGCAGCTAAGATGAATGGCCAAAGAAGTCCTCCACCACCATTCTGCTCGTCCTTGGAACGGCCAAGAAAATCCCCTGCTTTACCACTAATAAAGGGGTGGAAGACGTCAATACCAAAACCCCAATACCAAAAGAAATCCGTCAACTCCACCAAAACCATAAGACCAAAAGAAAGACCCCAATTTGTGAACCAGTCGACAGGAATAGAGCCAAGGGGAACATGAAGTACTGGGATCCCAAAAGAACTGAGCGTCATCTAAACCAGAGGAAAGAGGAATTGGCTCAACTTCACCTGTCAAAGGATGAGATTAATTTACAACTTTGCCCCTATATCTATTAGCATATTTCAAATAAAAGCACATATATGGGGGCAAATGTGAAAATTCAATATTTATATCTTAATATGCTTAGAATTTTTTTTTTGGGCTGTGGCGCCACTGCCCTCAGTGCCCCCACATTGGATCCGCCCCTGGAATCAAAGGATATAGAAAAATTAATAGTTGTAGAGTTAATGGGATCACTAGAGGCTCATGAACAAATATTAGAAAGGTGACAATAAATTGAATTGGAAAATGCATTTCAATCTAAGATAACCATTCAGTCTCAGAAATTTAAGGAAAGTGGAAAGAGTTTTAAAGAATATTCTAGAAATAGAAGTGAAGACGAAAATGATGATAGTAATAGCAAATTCCCTCCTTGTGTGATCTGCAAAAGAATAAGTTACTTGAAAAAAGATCATTGGTATAAAGGTAAATATCAGTGCAGATATTGCAAAAGATTTGGACATAAAGAAAAATATTATCGTTACAAAAAGAATCATCAAGCTAATTTTTCTGAAGAAAAGACTCAGAGGGACTTCTTTTCTATGCCTCCTGCAAAGGCATACTACAAAAGAAAAATGAGATACATGGTATATAGACAGTGGCTGCGACAATCATATGACAAAGAATAAAAATATTTTCTGTAGCCTAGAAAAAATAAAAACAAAAATAAAGATTGGGAATGATGATTATGTTGAAGCAACAGGCAAAGGTACTATTGTCATTGAAACGAAAAAGGGAAAAAGATATATCAAGGATGTAATGTTGGTCCAAGCATAGACCAAAGTCTACTAAGTATTAGTCAAATGATGGAAAGAGGATATGCAATACACTTTGAAGGGAGTTCTTGCACAATCTATGAAAAAACGATAAATCTCTTGTGATTGCATAAATCAAAAAGAAAAATCGATTTTTTCCTATCCAAATGAAATATTCTACTGGAGATGCTTGCTGTAATCGAGAGACAAGCCAAGCTGAAAGGAAAAATCTCAGCATCTCGACACTTCCAGTAGAAGAAGAGGATGAGGCCAATGAGGAGGCTAAAAGTGAAGAACAGATAGTCCACGCCTAGAAAGACAAGAAGGTTATTAGACATCTACAACACATGCAATCTAATGATTATTGAACTAAAAAGTTATGGTGAAGTTTCAAGGTGAATACGACGCAAAGAAGCATCGACACAGAAAGTCAATGACAACTACAGTGAAGAATCCAGTATTACATAAAAAGACTAAACATCTAGGAAACAAGTCTCACCAGAGAAAAAGAAATAAGCAAGAAGATATAGCTCAAGCATTGTAGAATTGAAGAACAATGCATAGGCATTTTTGCAAAGCCACTACCACGAGCTAGCTAAGATTCGCAGCAGAACATGACCAAAGTTATCGAAATGAGCATCAAGGAGGAGTGATGGAATTGATGCCCATTTCTTAAACTATTTCTAGAGAATTCAAGAATGTTGAGTTTCTAAGCAAACTGATATTTGTAGTAATTCTAGAATAGAAAACTTCTAGTCCAAATGACTTTAACTACAAACTGGTGGTGAAATCGGTGGGTGTCAACCGCCATTCGCCTCTATAAATAGGCATGCATGTACCAACTTGTGTGTGAAAAAATTTTGTGTGAAAATTTGAATGAAAAAATTGAGTGAAAAATTGTCTCCCACTACATACTAAATTCTCTTTATTTTTCTAATCCTCCATTTATCCCAATTCCCATATTTCAATTACTACTACACTAATACTAAAAAACCAACACTTACCCATGTGTATTGTATGATTAGGAAAAAATAATTTAAAGATAAGGTGGTGCATTTACCCTATTTTGTAAAAGATTGTATGGATGATTACCTATAAATAGCGGGACTCATAGCCTATTTCTCTAAAATGCTGGCCACAACTCGCCCGTACATGAACCTGATAACTGAAAAACTCACATTATTTGACACGAAGGGTGAAAGAATTCGACAGACCATCGCGTTTGCCTGAGAGGCCATCACTATTTGGGCCTTTGGTTGACGAGTGTGCTAATCGATCATCACAACTTTGAAGACTCAATACATTTTCTTTCGGTTCTTGCCATGATTTATGTGCAATAGGCTGCTCGAAATATGACTGAATATACTTTGGCATGATAACATCTACTTCATTTTCTTATTATTATGAATTAGAAAATCCAGTTTATGTTCTTTCCAATAGGAAATGATTTGATTCATTTTCTTTTCAGTGAGCAAAAATGTCTAGCTGAAAATTGTGCAGTACTTTCTGTTGTTGCCAAATGAGCACTAAATTAGCAGAATGTGTGCAGAAATTCTTTATGCTTACAAAAAAATTAATCAAGTGACTTTTTTTATATTACAAAGGGATCATACGAGATGGAAAACGAATCCTTGACGAAGATGTGTGAAGTCTACTTAAAGGCAATTACACTACATTGGTCTTGGTACATGTATTTTATTTCTAAAACATGAAAAATTTTATTTTGTCCATGCATACATGTTATTAATCATGCGCGCAATACGTGGCACACATCTAGGCTACAAGTGTGGGATACTTGTAACTTATATATTTGACACATATGCACGCATGCATAATAATATGCATACATATAGGCAAAATAAAATTGTTAGGAATACAATGAATTAGAATACAAATGACAATTGAAGAAATAGTTAATTACACAAAAGGTCCCCAAATTTTGCACTTCCTATCAGTTGAGTCCCTAACCTTTCTTTCGATATTGTAAGTCCCCAACCTTTTATAATTTTACTCATAGGGTCCTTTATGACATTTGTTGTCTTACTTTTAAATTAGAAAAAAAAAACTAACAAATAGTAAAAACAATAAAAATAAAAACGAAAATAAGATTTTTACCACTTACCTAGCTAAATACTCAGTTCACCTCTATCCCTAACCTGACTGAAAAAGACGATTACCTACACTATTTTTCTTTTTTTAGGGAAATCAATATTTTTTCCTATTATTTCTAACAATAGTAGGAGGAAGAAGCATGTATTTATAAATAAACTATTATTTATAATTAGCTTGGACATCTCTCTTGTCCTCTTCCACCCACTACAATATTGTGTCTTTAAAAGTGGCGAATCTAGACTTTTCAAGTAATGTTGGCGAGTAATTACGGTAAGAATGGAATTTATAAGATACGAGTCTGAAATTGACACAAAAATGATATCATATATAAACACTAGACGTCGTAATGTTTTGAATTTAACAAAAATTCCGTCAAAAGTATACTGATGTTCCATAGTTTTTGTCTAGTCTCCCTCTTTTCACAAGAAATTTCTCCATGTCTAAAGAAAAAAAGAGAAATTATTAAAATTTAGAGAATTAAATGTTAATCCAAACAAAACCGTTAGCACTTATTTTGTAACTTTAAATCTTTTTCTAACTCAACAAGTTAATCAAAAAAATAGGCATAAACCAATGAACAAGTTAATAAAACGATCATTATTACTTCTAAAATGCAAAATTAAGCAAAACATTCAACAAACATCATTTCATCAAACCTCAAAATTTAATGTCAAACCCATTGAATTTTTCAGAAGGAAAAGAAGAAAAAGAAAAATTATATGAAATTGGGTGAAAATTGTTATCTAAAACAAGAAAACTGAAAATTCATCTTCAACAGTTGATCTTTTTATGAAACTTCAGATTTTGAAGCAAAAAACAAGAAATCAAGGATCTCCGTTTGTGGATTGCACTGCATGTGTATTTGGGAATAGGAGCTTTCGGTAGAAAAATTGGTATGGAGTACTTGCCAACCAGAATCTGACAAGTTAATTAAAGGGGGAAAAAATGAGGTAGTGAAAGTGGCGCATTACAAATTTGGTCTTTATAAGTGGTTACCTTGAAACAAAAAAGAGGAGATATGGGGGCGAAATATGTAACTTCATTCTTTTAACATATCATATTTTTTGGAATATTTTTGCTGCAATTGGGGGAACTTCGGGGAGAGGCGTATAGACTCGAACTCAGAATCTTGTTCTGGTAAAAGGTATTCTTTACCACTTGGGCTATATATAGAGATTAATGAATGGACTAATTAAGTCCTAATGGGCCAAGATTTTCTTGATGTCCTAGAAGAAAACGATTAGCCTACTTATGAAGACTGGGTTTTGGACAATTGCAAGCAAAAACCTCCATTTATTTTATACTCACAATGTTGTGTCTAATCAACAAAATTAATTTGGCCCCAAGTGAACTAATATTTTGGAATTGGATCGTAATCTACTACACATATAGGAAGATAACTAACAAAAAGCAAGCATGTCTGCCCCAGTTTTAAGCAGCCATTTCTAAAGTACAATGCTGTTTAGTGGCATAGAAATCTTGTCGTTCACTTTAACGTGTGAGATGTATTTTCCACCATTCTAAAGCTTGAATATCATACATCACAATTGTGAGAGAATAGGTACAAAGAAACAAAAGTTGGTATTCTATATAACTTCAGCATCAAATTCAAAATATAGAAAATTGAAAGGAATGCAAAAGTATAACCTAGCAAATATACTTCATTTCACCATATCATAGACATAAACCTCTGGTTTGGATGTAGGCCATAATAAGATGGTCATCAAATTATCAAAAAAGTTAGACACACAATCAAAAAGGGAGAAAAAGGAAAGAAAAAACCAATTCAAACAAAATATTAAGACCAAAAATTTACATCAGACAAACACCTAATAAAAAATAAGAAGAACAAAAAATAAGGGCGGCTGTATTTAGAAGATTACAAAAAAATATTAAGCTAGAAAAATGGAATTAAAAAAAAAAGTTACTCAAATAAAATAAAAAAAATGGAATAAAAAGTTACTCAAATCAATGGATCTATGGAAAAAGAAAAATGGGTTGTCTAGATTAATAATTAATCGAGATTTGTCTTACCAATTATTAAATAATTTTGATGTTTCAGCGTTAATCTAGATATGTGTAGATCGTATGCAGAATGTAAAATAACACCAAAATTTATGTGGAAACCCAAACAGGAAAAATTACAGTGGGAGCTGGAATAGTGAATTCGCAAAAACACTAAAAACACTCAAAAGAAACTGTAAAATGGACTCGCTTGATTTTAAGCTTTTGACGTGTGTCTCAATCACTCCCGTGATGATCTTCTCGACGATGCCTGCCATTTCCGGTTGTGGAGAATGCAGCTCGATTGTCATCTCGGGAGAAACAGCAACTCCTTTGGATTAATTTTTTTTTGAAGGGAGAATGGATTTTTATAATAAATCAACCAACCCTCCCTTCTCTGCTTGAGCTAAGGAAGAGGGGGATACAATCAGTCCAAAACATATTTGAAGGAGAAGATACGGCATAATTTGCAATGCAATGCGCTATCCGATTTTTATCCCTAGGAATATGACTAACCAATTAAGCCACATCTCCTATCTTGTAGTAGCTCGTGAATATCATCTACTAAGGGAGCAATTGGTGCAAAGGGTTCCCTCATGTGTAAACTATTTACCTCCATGTTCATATTTGCTGCAAATCTCAGTCCTTCTCGGAGGGCAAGTCCTTCTGCAATTTCAGATTCCATAATTCCACGTCATCGTATCGCAAACACTCCATAGATGATACCCTCTCTATCCCAAATCACGCCCCCCAGTCCAATCCATCCCTCATCCCGTCATGTTGCTGCATCTATGCTCAGAACTAATTCATTATTTGAGCTCCAGTCACTCCACCACTCTGTCTCTTTGTGATGATGCTGGTTTTTCTGTGTTTGGTCCATTTGGGTTGCTGATTGATATGCATTCAGTTGGGCAGTGATCGAATCACAAGTAAATGCTGTCTCAAAATCCTTCCCTCCATGGTTGAGCTTATTTCTAGCTGTCCATATCATCCAGAAACCCCTGCAAATAATCTCCAATTCAGTTGTTTTACAGGAGGAGTTCAACTTTGATAAAAGAGCTCCCAAATCCAACTCTCTCTCCACGGTCACAGCTGGTTTTAAAAGGGACAACATCCAAGCCGCTTCCAGACCTCAACTACCCAGTTACATTGTAGGAAGAGGTGTTTGTCAGTCTCCCATGCTTTACATCGAGGGCAACTTAATCTTGTGACAATATGGTGACGTCGTAAATTTGAATCCGTGGGAATGTCTCGGCGGGATATTTATTTTCCAAATTTTGTTCCACCACTCCTCCATCCTCGAACTTCCATTGTAATCACTATGAAGTGTTCCACTGTGCATTAGGTGGTATCCACTTCGTACTGTGTACATTCCCGACTTTGTGCCTCTCCAAATTAATTTATCCTTTCTGTCCCCATAGCTTGTCGGGATGGAGACGATACGTTGGTGGTCAATGGGCCAGAAATTTGATTTGATAAGGTCCCAGTTCCAATCTCCCTGGTCATCCATTAAATCATGTACCCACACAAGTCCTTCCACCTGTGGTGTCATAGGTCTTTGTAGAGTTTCGCCACTGATCCAATTGTCTTGCCAGATATGAATACATTTTCCGTTACCCACCTCCATCTAGCTCCTTTACAGATGATCTCTCGGCCCCAGAGTAAACTTTTCCAAAGGTATGAGCTGCCATGCTTGTCGGATGCCTGGAGGATGTGAGATGAGGGAAAGTATTTATCCTTCAAAATCCAGGCTGCTAAGGAGTCTGGGTTGTGTAGAAGTCGCCAAATTTGCTTTGCAAGGAGACTTTGGTTAAAGATCATCAAGTTTTTAAAACCCATCCCGCCTGAAAATTTTGTTTGGCACATTTTGCTCCAATTGATCCACGCCATTTTTCTACCTGATTCTCTTTCACCCCACCAGAACCTGGAAATGACACCTCGAAGCTCATTGCAAAGATTGTTTGGGATGCAGAAAAGGCTCATTACATAAGTGGGGATTGCCTGAAGAATTGATTTCACCATTACCTCCCTCCCCGCACTAGCGAAACAGTCCCTTCGCCACTTTTGAATTCTGCCCCAGATTTTGTCCTTCAGCTCCCCAAATGTTTTCCTTTTGTTTCGGCCCACCATGGCAGGGAATCCCAAGTATTGATCATGTTGCTTTCTGACATCAACACCAAGCTTCTCCCCAATCCTCTGTTTCAAATCATTTTTAACATTTGGAGAGAAAGTTATTGAAGTTTTGTTCATGTTCACTCGTTGCCCGGATGCATGTTCATAAACTTTGATAATGCTGAGAATATTTTCCACTTCTGGCATTTTTGCTTTGAAGAAAAGGATAGCATCGTTGGCAAAGAAAAGGTGGCTAACTTTTGGTCCCCGTCTTGTGCAGTGCATGCCTTCGATTTTTGCTTCCAATTCAGCTTTATTTATTAAAGACGAAAACACCTCCGCACAGAGGATAAAGAGGTAGGGTGACAATGGATATCCCTGCCTCAATCCTCTTGTTGGAATGACATGTCCTTGATAGCATCCATTGACGGTAAAAGTAAACTCCGTTGTAGTAATACAATCAAGAATGCACCTGGTTAGGGAGTCAGGAAAGCCCATTTGTCTCAAAACTCCATGGACAAGTCCCTATTCAATTCTGTCATATGCTTTTGTCATGTCTAGCTTGAGAGCCACAAAACTATTGTTCCCGTTCCTCATTGCTCCCATTGAATGAAGCAATTTGAAGGCTGCCAAAGCATTGTCCGTAATCATTCTCCCTGGTACAAATGCACTTTGTGTACTTGAGATTAAGGGGGGCAGAACCTGTTTTATCCTATTTGCTAGACATTTTGCAATGATTTTATACAATACATTACAGAGAGAGATAGGCCGATACTCGGTGATACACTGTGGGGATTGTTTTTTGGGGATCAGAAAAATGGTGGTTTTATTAACAGATTTAACTGACATGCCATCATTTAAGATTTTTAAACAGGCTGAAGAGATGTCACCTTTAAGGATGTCCCAGTGGGTTTGAAAAAAGACAGCGTGGAATCCATCAA